>JANEYF010005257.1:30000-165000 GCA_029963845.1 Rhamnusium bicolor | reverse complement strand
AAATTACCTGATAAAAGTTGAAGGACCTCTGGCAATATAGGACCAATGATGATATTTTCACTTATTGTCATTTTCAGAAAAGTTGTGAAGAGAGGGGGAGCGAAAGGTGCGTGAGTATTATTTGATCTTTAATTTAAGAAATACAATGGACAATAACTGAGGTCATTTCTTTATCGCAAATGGTTTTAGTAGTGATGTTTTATGTAAAAGATTATCTTAATTTACATTTACGGATAACTCGGGATGCAGAGGTAATAGAGAAGCGCATAAAACTATTACAGAAAACTAGGTAGTTTTTAGTCAAAAGTAAGCAATTATCATTTATTTTTTACTGTGTAGATTAATGTTATGTAATTTCTTACAGTTGCCTAACTTAACATGTAAGATAAATTATCACAGAAAACTTCTGATAACACGATTAACAACGCCAAATTTTTTTACAAAGTTTTAATTGCTGATGGTGTGGCACTTGTTCCCTCTTTGACAAAAACGGCTCTTGTGAAGATATGCCTAGATTTTGAAAATATTTTTGAAGTATTTGGTACAGGTTTTTTCAAGTTATAATAAAATTCACTTGGTATTTGACAGATATTTTGAATAAACAACATCAAAAACGAAATCCAAAGGACTATACTTATTATCATGTTACCAACACCACCATGATTCAGCAAGTAAGGTCAAGACAATTATGGGTTAACTCTAAAACCAAGCAAGATTTAAAAATATTGTTACGTGTTTGCTATCCTCACAAACACCTGTACTCGTAGATTCGTTGATTGAAAGTAAAGGTAATACTTACTCACTACTTTATTAACTAATTAATAATTACCAACAATAGATTAATGACTGTCTTAACTATAATCACAATTAAACACTTTTAAGTCTCTTTCTTATTTTTTTCTTTACTCGTTCATTTTCAACTTAAGACTGAGCTAGTGGACGCACTGTGTCCTTTATATATAACATCTATACACGGTCCAGAAATTTCCAAAATATTCCCGGTCATTCCCGTAAAATTCTAGTTCCGTCTAATCAGTTTACATAGTCCAGTGGCGTAACACTGCCTACTCCTTAAGCCTGAACGTCCCTATCAGGCAATTCATTGTTCCCTGCATACTTGACTAGTCTCTGTATACGCACCACCATCATCTTTGATTTTGGACTTTGCTGAATTGGGTATACAACGTCGTTTAGTCTGGTGACGACAATATATGGTCTGTCTCAAGGCGGGTGAAGCTTCGGTCACTTGCCTTTCTTTCGTTCTAGGTTATATAGCCAAACCAGATTTCCCTCCTATTACTCTCCTGAATTAGCCTTATGATCATAATGAGCCTTCATGCGATCATTTGCTATTGCCATTCTCTCAAAAGGAGCCCCGGCGATGTATTGCTTTATTGGTCCCTTACTTCTTGTCTGTGGACCCATTCTTGCCACGCAAACTTAACATTGGTGGCACCAAGCCTCCACATCTTGACGACTGTTTACCCAGTAGAATCGTTCTCTAACTTTTGTCAGGATTTTTTTGATGCCAAAATGTTCACCAGACATTCCACTTGCTGAAATACTTTTGCTACGGGATTACCAATTTCAAAGTAACTTTCCTTCAATTTGGACCTTTCCATGCTCTCTTCAACAGCCCATCCTCTACTCTAAGGGAGTCCCATTGTGCCCATAAAGCATTCAGCCCCACTGATTTATTTGAAATGTCCTTCCAGTCGGGTCGGGTTGTTCTTTCTTTCCCTTTTAGAATAGGACCAGTTTCCTTAGCGTTTAACTACGCTTCCCTTAACGACTCTTTTGTCCAATCATCTGGAACATCAATCTTCATGGTATTTACTATTTGTACATCTTGCTGTTTTTCCTCATGGTGACAAAACTTGCAGCCTTTCTGACATGGTCTTTTGGAAAGGCCATCTGTCTGTTTATCAACCATCATAATCCCCGGGGTATCTGCTCGCCAGTTTTTTTGCGGCTCTTCCATTACTGCGACATTTACCTTTTCAGGGCTGCGCTGACAACAGTTACTCTGGATATGGCCCACTCTGCCATACTTATAACAGCGCATACCTCCTCCGTTGTGACTCCTACTGCTTTGTCTGTCTCAGCATGAGAATCGAGTTTATCAGTAGTTGTATGATATTTTGTACTTCGGACATTACATCTTGAATTTTGAGCTCATGCCAGTTCCTCTTAATATAGCTCATTTGCCATACTTGTAACAGCGGATACCTCCATCGGACTACCGCTATTTTGTTGTTCTTATCTCGTCTGGGAATTCGTCTTTGTCAATAATTTTGAGATTAACTTTTGTAACTCGGTTAATACGACTTGCATGGTTTTATCTGCCAGGGTCTCTTCCACAACCACGGCTCACACTCTCTGGTCTGATTGTGTGGTATCCTTATAGGCAGCTCAATCAAAAGGGCACATACTAAAGCCTCACTACTTCGTTTGTGCCTGGCTAACTTAAGAATTTGCCTAATTGCTAGTCCCTTACACCATCAATAAATTCTCCAACTGTTAATTGTTGTTGAAACGCCATCGGTGCATCAGGATAGGCTAGATGGGCCAATCTCTCTACAGCAGCATCGAACTCCGGGAGGCTTTCTCCACCCCGTTGCCTTTGTGATTTGAGCTGAACCTGATATACTTGAGCGAGATGTTGGTCGCAATATCTTAGTTTTAATGCTGCCTCCAGAATGCTGAAGTTTTGTTGCTGTGCTGCCGGATTTGTTTGGAGCAAGTCTAATGCGTAGCCCCTCAGTGCTAATACCAATGCTGTAGCTTTTTCCCCATCGTTCCAGTTATTTGAACCTGCAGCTGCCTCGAACTGTTTCTTATATGTTGACAATGAACTTTGACCGTCAAAGGAAGACAGTTGTAACCTAGTATTAGATGACAGTACCAACTGGCCACTATTCTCTCTTAATTGTTGTTTGAGTCGGGCTCCTTCTTCTTCAACAATGAGGTACTTACATAAGATACTCGAATCTAAATGTGAGTAGCTTATACCTTTTGTAATTGCTTATTTTAATTTTATCATTAGTATTGAGTTTGTCATTTTTGTGTACTTTTTGTGTTTTATATATACCTTTTTAGGTTTTTTATAATAATTTTATAAAAAATTCTAATTTTATGAACCTTCAAATTCTTTTAAATATGAACTATTATTTATTTTATAGTAGTGTGTTTGTTTGTTTTAGAATATGTTAAAAATTGTCACTTTATCTTCTTTTTTTGTTATATTTTACATACAGGATGATTTAATTAAAATCGAAACGTCGACTACATAAAAATTAGTTTCTTTATAAAGCTTACCCTATCCCTATTAAACGTAAACATCACATATCGATACAAGGCTATTACCTCTATACATAATCAAGAAATTCTGGGAAAACATCGAGGACATCGAACAACAGGTAAACATGGATTTCTTAGAAGAAATCAGGCAAACATATGGAAATGAAGCAGTATAAAATATGAAGGTATGGTCTAACTATAACAAAAAAGTTGGCCATTACATCAATTACAAAGAATTTTTGTTAACATGTAGAAAAAATAAGATTTTGCCACAACACGTTCTAAAAACTTCTAAATGTATTCAACATCTACTTACAGATAGCAACCCTTTTGTAAATAAATGTCAAAAAATGTCTGGAAAATTTTCAGACTCAAATTTTAAATTCAGAAATAAGTTACTCATATTGGAGAGAAAAAACACTCAATAATCAAATAAATAATACCAAGAAATTAATTTCTGATACAATTTTACCCTCAAAATACAACAGTTTTGAAAACAGTCAAAGCAAGTCCTAAAGAAAGAATTCAATAAAATTAGAAAGAAACAAATACCAAAACTTTAAAAATTAGTTCAAAATCAGAAAACATTGATTTGTACTAACATTAATAATGGAAAGTGGTTTTTAAATCTAACTTAAACTGAATATCCCACTAACGTTCAAAACTTATTAAGTTTGGGAGAGAAATTTAACTTACCAAATTTGAACAAAAATAATATACCTCTCAAACAATTGATAATTGATTCAGAATACATAATCTCCAACATAACCGATGAAAATAACAAAATTCAGACAAGAAATAAAACAATAAATATTATTACGAATTTTCTTTATTCACCAGAGAGAACAGATAAAAATGACAATCTTATCATTAAACACTCAATAGAAACTTCAAAATGATTGCAAAATCATAAAGATATTATAATAACCAAGGCAGATAAGGGCACCACTGTAGTTATTTCTCAACAACTAAAAAAGTTTTAGAAATGTTATAAGATACAACAACTTACAAAAAAGTAGAATCTGACTCCACAAAAACAATACAAACCAAAGGAAATAAATTATTACAAGGCTTAATCAAAAACAAATATATAACTGAAAACACAGGTAAAAATCTTAAATGTAATAAAGGAGTTTTTCCAAAATTATATTTTTTACCCAAAATTCACAAAGAAAACTGTCCATTATGAGCTAAGTTTCGTAGGCAGTTCCATTTATGGTTATGCAGTTTCGTAGCTGATTTATTGAAATATGCCTTCATTAAGGATGATAGGTTCTCTTGAGTTTGCGCGAGTACATAAATAATATAACATTACCTGAGAATTATATCCTAATGTCTTTGGATGTTAAATCTTTATTTACTAATATTCCTCTAAATATAATCACACAATTAATTAAACAGAGATGGAATTTAATAGAAAACCACACTAATATTCCATTTAATGAATTTCTTAAAGTTTTTAATTTTTGTCCAAATATAATATGAAAATGAATTTTATAAACAAATCTTTGGGCTAGGCAAGGGAAATTGTTTATCTCCCATTTGTGCTAATATTGTTATGTCAGAATTACAAGAAACTTGTATTAATCAACTAGATTTTAATATACCTTTCTTCAAAATGTATGTTGATGGTATAATTACTAGTGTACCTAATAACAAAATAGAAGAAATTTTTACAGTTTTTAATCATTTCTATAGCAGATTACAATTTACAATAGAGATGGAAGAAAACAAACAAACTACCGTTCTTAGATACAATTGTTGTAAGAAATAATAAGAATTTAACAACAGACTGGTATCATAAGCCTACTTTCTCTCAAAGAGTTTTGAACTATCATTCTTAGCATCCAATGTCACAAAAAATCCATATTATTCATAATTTAAAATACAAAATGTTACATCTATGACATACAGATTTCTGGGAAAAAAATTTACACTTTATTAAAAAATATCTAACCAGAAATAATTACCCTTTAAACTTGGTGAAAAAGATATTAAATATAAACACTGCACAACTCTCAAAGAAACAAGATATACAAACAAAAAAATATTACAGAATACCATATATTAAGAACCTTTCAGAGAAGTTATGTGAAACTTTTAATAATGACTCCACACATATATCATTAAAAAGTGAAAACACAAACAAAAAATTGTTTTTTACTAAAATCAAGGTTAAAACACCAAAAGATCTCGAATCTGATATTATTTATAAAATTCCTTGTGGCAATTGTACTAAGGTATACATAGGTCAAACCGGTAGATATCTAAAAACATGAGTGGACAAACATAAAAATGATCAAAAGAATATACATAACCCCTTAAAGAAAAAAGTAATTCTACTGCCTTCGCGGAACAGCCTAAAAACTCTCCATCAATTCAATTTTGAAGATACGAAGATTATAGACAAACAAACAATTTAAAAAAAGTTTACTAAATGAGGTGATATGCATAAAAAAGACAATGATAGTGTAAACAGAGGATCAGACATTGAAATCTCACCACTGCGTATTCTAATTTAATTGATGAAATAAAAAATTGAAAATAATACGTTTTTACCTAAATTACGATTTTTATTGTTACAGTATTTCTTGCTACAATAATGATAAGAACAAATTTATTGTTGTTTGAATGGTGAAACGAATAAGTCAGAGATTAATCAAATAATTAAAAATTATAATTTTGTGACTGTGACTAATGATTGTTCGAACTGTTAGTATATAAAAACACGGAGAACCCACTGTAAATGTGAGTACCTTATACCTTTTGTAATTGTTTATTTTAATTTTATCATTAGTACTGAGTGTCATGTTTGTATTTTTATGGTTTTTATGATAATTTTATAAAAAGAATTATAATTTTATGAACCCTCATATTCTTTTAAATATGAACTATTAGTTATTTTATAGTAGTGTGCTTGTTTGTTTTAGAATATGTTAAAAATTGTCAATTTACTTTCTTTTTTGTTATTTTTTGTTCAGAGACCTGAGTATGATTTAATTAAAATCGAAACGCCGACTACATAAAAATTGGTTTCTCTATAAAACTTGGCCTATCCCCATTAAACGTAAACATCCCATTTAAAATATCACATCACATACCGAAAACAGTTTGAAAACGGGTTATTTAAAATTATTTTATCTAGATGGGATTATTATCCGACCAATAATTACATCTATTTATCACACCATTGTCGTAAATTGTGAACTTCTGTAGATTTTCGCCTCTTTATAAAATATTTCACAGTAATGTTTTTATTATTTTTCTCATATATTATGTTACTGGAGAACGAAAGAAACACAAATGATGCACAAGCTGCATTTTATAATGACATAATTTGTTCTCTGAAAGTATTCTTTGACATTAAAAAAATTCCAGTGCCACGTCAACTCTTCCTAGTGAAATCAGCGGAGAATTTTCCAAACACTGTAAATTAATTTTATTGGTTCAAAATATAGAATCAGTGATATCTTTTCATTAAGGGTTACTTTTTCTTATGATACTTTTTATACATATCTTTAAAAATAAGAGTAGTTTGTTATTATCAATTTTTTTTAAACTTTCTCCTAAATTATATGACCAATTCCATTAATTTTATTACCCCTCTCACACTTAGTAAATTCGAAGCACAAATTCACCATACACAAGTCACAGTGATAATGTGCGAACATGTCCTGTTTGTATGACAATATGTGCGAACATGTCCTGTTTGTATCACAATATACTAACGACATTAATGCTGTTTCGTACATACTGCGTTGAATTCGTGCCTCGACTCTAATTGAAACAGTTCATAAGTACAGTTATGCAGCTGTGTTTAAAACTAACCTTGACAATTCAGATCAAAAGTCGAAATGTCTTATCGTTCGTCTCTGCTTTTTATAAAAGCAAAATAAATCCCTACAACCAATTTTACTCAAAGTTCAATAATACAATTTTTTCCCTTTTTGTTCCATGCTTTTTTAGAAGACTCTGTATTGTGTTTAAACGTAACGCCAAAGTAGATATATGAAGTAATTGACTTCTGTCGCACATGACATCTATTACCCAAAAGTACGATTTAGAAGGAGTAAAGTTCGGTCGATGTCAACAGAACGGGGAACGTCTTGCAGTCGGAAGTCGGAATAGTCTGGCATATTAACTTGAACGATCAAAGCAGAATGTAAAATCATCGTGGCGAATAATTACGAATATATTACATTCCATTAAGTTTACTTTATAACGAAATGCCGACAAGCTTTCCAGTTATTAGTGGTTTCATTGGGGAGACAAGTTGTTTGTTCAACTCTATATTTTTAAACTGTATTTAATTTACTGCTTTTGGTTTATTGCATTGCGGCACAAAAATGTTGTAGACTTATTGCCTTATTTTATAGAGATATTTAGAACTGCCTAGCATATTTGATTATAAATTGGCGTGGTATATTTTATTTAACATTTCTTTTAACGAAAATCTATCCGGTCTCTTCTAGTTAATAATTAAAGTCTAATACAATTTAATATATTATGAGCATAATCTAAGTAAATATATATATATATATATATATATATATATATATATATATATATATATATATATATATATGCTGACTACTTATTATTAAAGTCAGTACTGGAGAGCGCTTGAGTTTTGAAGTCGTCAATAATATAATAAGACAAAATGCCTCATTAATCACTGCTTAAATAAATTGTTCTGTTTTAAACCATTTGTCAAATACTTTGCAATACAAATATAAGGAATATATATTAAAGTTCCAATCGAAACATGTTTAAATCAAGTGTTCTGAATGACATTAGTCGTCATTCGATCCCGTTGATCCTTTTGTAGAACTGCGTCCATATGTAATGGTGTATATGAAGTGATAGGACTGATAACTAGCAGTGCTATAATTATCTTGGTGCTAAATTTTAGCGTGCAATAAAAAACTGAACTTTATTTCTCCCTATAGAAAGAACAACGTATGATAACTCTGTCATATTAGCGTTCTATTATTACTTTAACTACTTGTTCTGTTACATTTTGAGCATTATTCTTTTAAAATGATACATTATTATACTTTTATTATTGTAATATATAATTTTTTTTAATCAATTTTTTAACGTCGGCCTATTTCACAGTGACAAGACCAGTCACCGAATGATACGAGTTGCCTCTAACCTGGAAATTTTGCCAAACTTTTTTGTCGGGAGTAGGAACTTTCACTTGTCTAACGTCTTATGGACCATCTGCAAGAAGATGATATATGAATCCCACAATTCTCAACTAAGATTGCATAGCTTTTTCGTTTTAAGCTGATATACAAGCCGCTAGGAGATGGGTGAGATTGCTTTATATCACTGGTCTGGTTACCAATCCAACTGCTAATTGGTGTCAACAGTATTGTGATGGTTATTAGATTGGCAGCCGTGGCAGTAAGGTGAGGATATGGCGATTATAACAAAGTTTTGCTGTTAGTATGAGTATAGTTATTTTATAAAATGAACTATTGTGCTTATATATGACATGGCGCTGCGGATATAAAGAACCAAGTAAGAATGTTATAATTAGTGTAAAAAATGGAAAATTCAAAACCTCCACATGAACTGTCACTAGAGGGTGATGTCGGTAATAATTTTAAAAAGTGGAAACAAAGGTTTCTTATATTCATGGATGCAACTGGCACCAGCACAAATGAAAAGATCTCAAAGGAGAGAAAAGTAGCTATATTCTAGCACATCATTGGAAGTGTGACGTTGGAAGTATATGATACTTTAGAATTAACAGATGAGGAAGGCAAATATTGGAAAATAATTCTAGAAAAATTGGAAAATTATTTTTTACCAAAGTCAAATGAAACGGTAAACAGGCACATATTTAATACAAGGGTACATAATTCGGGAGGAACAATAGACACTTTTGTTACAGATTTATGAAAATTAGGGAAGAATTGCAATTATGGTGAACTAAAAGTATTATTTGTGATAGAATAGTATGTGGTGTAACAGATATGAAATTTAAGGACAGGCTATTAAGAGAAACTAATCTGACTTTAATACAGTGTGTGAATATTTGTAAAGCTGCAGAACTGTTAGAGGTAAAATCTAAATAATTAGCGGAAGAGTCTGTAGTGAATCACGCCAATGAAACTGAAAAATAAAGTAAAACAAACAGTAAAATGAATTATGAACAAAAATCTGAGAATTCTAGAAAAAGTCAAGTAGCTGATTCAAAATCTAAAATTTGTGAAAGATGTGGCGAAACTCATGAATATAAAAAAATGTCCTGCGTATAGGAAAATATGTGCACTTTGTAAGAAATACAATCATTTTACAAAAATGTGTCAAACGATGAAACTGAATACAGTGCAGGAGGAAAATTCAAAAGAAACAGGTATTGTAGGTATTGGTAGGTATTGTAGGTATTGTCGATTTAGAAAATAATTATAAAGTAAATGCAGTAAAAGAGTGGTCCCAAAAAGTACAAGTAGGTGGAGAAGAATTTGATTTTAAAATACATACCGGGGCTAACGTTAAAATTCTGGATATAGATACTGCAAATAAACTTAAAGCTGTTCTACGCTTGTCGAAGGTAAAATTTAAAAATTATAGTGGATCGTCTATTAAGGTTTGCTGTGAAACAACGTTACCTTATAAAATTAGATATGATGAATTTACTTTGACTTTCAAGTAGTTGATTTTAATGGTCCTTGCATTATTGGCATACCATTTATTGAAAAATTTGATCTTATAAAAAGAGTGTGCCTAGTTGACAATCAAATGAAAATTAGTCAGTTGTTAGAACTGAATGCTGCATTATTTGAGGGCATTGGAGAATTAAATTATATCTATGTTATAAAACTAGTAGAAAATAATAGTAATAGAGCCACCATGAAGAATTGGATAAAATGAAAAAGTTGAAAGGTATAAGAAATGTAACGGAACCAACGGAATGGGTGAATTATATGGTTGTAGTGAGAAAACCAGATAAATCTTTGAGAATTTGTTTAGACCCACAAAACTTGAACAAAGCTATTGTCCGAGAACGATATCAACTGCCAACGTTTGAAGAAATATCTTCTAGAATGTCAAATGCAAAAGCATGTTCAGTGTTGGATGGAAACAAGGGATTTTATCAAGTAAAGCTAGCTAAAGAGAGCCAGTTATTAATTACACTTAATGCTGGAAGATTCGGGCGTTCTTGTTATTTACGAGTACCATATGGATTGTGCTCAGCACCAAAAATATTTCACTGTTTGTTTAATGAAATCTTTGAAGACTTGCCAGGTGTAGAGTTGTACATCGATGATATTATTGTTTGGGGAGAGACAGAAAGCCAACATTTGGAGAGGTTAAAAAGTGTGCTGGAACGTGCTAAAAAGGCTAATATGCGCTTTAATAAACGTAGGTGTAAGTTCTGTGTCACAGAAGTCAAATATGTCGGTTATGTGTTTAGTGCAGAAGGACTTAAACCAGATAAGGGAAAGCTGAAGGCTGTGTTGGAAATAGACAGTCCTAGAACCAAAAAAGAGCTGCACTTCATTGGGTATTGTTACCTATGTTAGTAAATTTATTCTTAATCTGGCAGATGTGACAAATAATTTAAGAAAGTTAAAACATAATGTAGAATTTATTTGGAATGAAACGCATGAATGTGATTTTATAAAACTTAAGTCTATGTTAACGATTACACCTGTTCTGAAGTACTACGATATAACAAAACCTGTCACTTTATCTGTAGATAGTAGTAGTTTAGGACTGGGGGCTGTTTTGTTACAAGATAATTTACCAGTGGCCTATGCGTCAAAAGATTTAACGGAAAATCAAAAAGCATAGGCACAGATCGAAAAAGAATTAATTGCAATTTGTGATGGATGTGAAAAATATCAACAGTTCATTTATGGGAAAACAGTGATAGTTGAGTCCGATTATAAGCCACTTCGTTTGAGGCTACAAGCATATTATATTGTTGTAAAATATAAACCAGGTCGAGAATTGTTAGTGGCTGACGCACTGTCACGAAAATTTTTAAAAACGGATGATAAAGATGATTTGGAAAAAGTAGATTTACACATATGCTTTGTTATTCAAAATTTATCTTTTTCAAACCTAAACTTGAATTATTTAAAAGATAAACTGCAAATGATAATAATTTAAAAGCAGTCATGAACTATGTACAACATGGATGGCAAATAGACAAAGAAATTCTATTTTACAATTCTATTAAAGATGATTTCTTTGTAGCAAATTGCTTTTTTTTTAATAAATGTGTATTAGTACCTAAATGTTTAAGAAAAAATATGCTTGAGTTAATTCACTATAACTATTTAGGTATAGAAAAATGTAAGAATAAGCAAGGTATTATTTTGGCATTTTGTGGGAAAGGAAATTGAAGATATGGTTGAGAATTGTAGCACGTGTTTAAAGTTGCAAAAAACTTATTCAATGCACCAGTAATGCTATGAAAAGTGCCAGATGGGCCTTGGAAAGTAATAGGTATATTTTATTTTAAACAAAAACCATTTCTCATTTTAGTCGATTACTTTAGTAAATTTGTAGAGATTAATATATTAACGTGTCAAACGACAGATCATGTTATTGCTGCAATAAAGTCAAACTTTGCGAGATATAGTGTTCCTCTTATTGTTTATAGCAATAATGGTCTACAGTTTAGTAATTATTATGATAAGAATTTTCAAAAATATGAAGTTTAAATACTTCAAAGGAAAAAAACAAAAGATATAATTCTAGAGATCCATACAAAGCATTACTTGATTATCGTAACACATCATTAGACTCGAACATTAATAAATCACCAAGTCAGTTAATATTTGGCCACAATTTAAATGCTTTTACCTACCTGTGAGAATTATGTGTCTCTAAGTAATCTTGACAATAAGTTCAAATTAGAACAAAAACAACTAAATCAAAAATATTATCATGGTGCCAGAAATAAATCTTATTACAAAAATTTTAGTAGTAATAAAGCTGTATTTGTTAAGGACGAAGTGAATAAAATGACCCTAGCAAAAATTATAGGGGAAAGTGACAAACCTAGATCACATAGGCTGTCCTTACCTAGTGGCAAAATTACCGATATAAATATGTTTAATATTTACAAGACATCTCCAGATAAAATCTTTTAAATAGAGATAGATGATATTTTAGACATATCATCACCGTGATCTTCAAAGGTAAATGCGTCAATGCCTAAAACTGTATGTAAAAGTTATTTGAACTCTCATAACAGTTTGGACAAATCGAGTCACTGAAAATTTGGACCAGTGACCAGTCATACTCTAGTGACCAGATCTGGCCGTATTGTTAAACAGCCATCTTATGTATTGAATTATGAGAAATAGTCATCTAAAAAAAAAAGAAATATGTCAAGAGCCTTGTGATGGTTATTGGATTGGCAACCCTGGCAGTGAGGTGAAAACATGGCGATTATGACAAGGTGTTGCTGTTAGTAAAGTTGTTTTTGTAAGATGAACTATTGTGTTTATGTATGACAACCCGTTGCTTAGTTGCAAGCATACAGGTTTTTTGTTTTTATCACTGATGAAAAATCAAATACTACCAGCCAACAAGAAAATGAAAATAATGATACATCCAGAGCACAAAATTTGTACTTAAACTCATACAACACCTTTAATAGATTTGACCTAATAGTAAGATGTACTCGAGCGATTATAGTTAGCGAAAATAAATTGCGGCCTTGGGGATGTAATATAAAAATTGTCGAAACTAAATGTCAGACAGGGGGGAGGTAGGAAGTATGTTCAATATTCTGAGGAAATGAACATAATATTTGCTAAAGAAATAAATATCTGCCCAGAGATTTTTCTCACATCTAATACAATTATTGAGTCATGTGGATATGAAACAGAAGAAGCCAATCAATCACAAAGAAGCGTAGCTCTGAATTCAAATAGTGCACCAAAATGAATCAGAAACAGTCATTTAATAAATGAAAATAGTATTTTAGAAAACATGAGAAAATGCCAAATTATAGTATCAAAAAGAAAGAACAAAATACAAATCTTAGAAATACAAAAGAAAAAATAGAGAACTCAGTCAATAGATTTTGATATAATCTAATGCCACAGAATTTATCTACTGACTCTTTATATAATTTATTTGTTTTACCAATGAGAATGCAGATTTGTTTCACTTTTACAAATTAATAAATTACATATTTTTTTAAAAATTTAAAATAATTATAATTTGATTTCATTGTCATCAACATTTTCTTTTAAGTTGTATTTTAGCTGTAAAACAATGTCCTGTTCTTCATCATTTTCGTACCGATATTCGTCATTCATTGCCAACTTGTATAAGACATAATATGCTCTTATTAGATGAAATATATCTTCTATTAATCTTAATTTTATATGAAATGAAATGGAACACAGTTAATACAACCCCCTGTATCCCTGAAGGTATCTGAAAGTTCCTCGTATGGGAGAGGGCTATACATTTAGAGAAAATGGACACCCAATGTCCGAGCATGCTAAGATTAATTTCTGGTTTAGAAAAAAAATCATAGCTCCTTGACCAGCGATCGAACTCGGGACTGCAGGGCGAGAGGTAAGTATCCTTACCACTCGACCACGAAACCATATGAAATGTTTATTTCAATATCCCAAAAAAGTGTTCTACAATAAATCGGTTTCTTACTAATATTCTAATTTCTTTGGATCCCCAAGCTGCATAATATTTAGTAGTCTCTACAAAGTAGCTACAATCAGTGGATCTAAAGATTTTCACAACTAACGACTGTTACGTAATGGGAACGATCCTTCTACCAAGAATTCACCTAAATGGGGAATAGTTATTACATAGCAATTAGCCAATAACTTTGGAAATTAAATAACTTTGGAAATTATATATTTAGGAATCATAATAGACAGTTTTTTAAAATAGGACAAATATATTAATGTCTTGGTGCAGAAAATTAGATGTCTCATATCCAAATTTAAATGTTTCCAACAAATACTTGATTTAAAACACATGAAAATGTTATACTATGGGCTTGTTGATTCTCAACTGAGATATGGTATAGTCGCATGTGGCGGGGCTTACAATGTACATATAAAAAATCTAGAAACTGTACAAAAATGGATTTTACAAGTAATTCTCTCTAAAAATGCACGCTATCCTAGTGACTCGCTGTATTCTTTGGTAAATCTATTAAATATAAAACAACTTTTTTCTACTGCTGTTATTCTTGAACATAAAAAGTCTAGCACAAAAATTATTATTAGTCATCCTTATACCACAAGACATAAACAGGGCTCTTTTGTCGTGCCAAAAGTAACAAAAGCAATATCTCAAAGATGCTTTTTCTTCTTAGGTCCCAAAATATATAATCAAGTTCCGTTGGAAATAAAATTTTTAAATTCGTTTTCTTTATTTAAATCTAAAATAAAACAATGGCTCTTATCACATTCCAGAAACTCTATATATAAATTAATAGATTTAAAAATTAATTATTATGTATAACTATAATTAAAATTATTCTGTAGCTTCATTAAGCTGAATAATAGCATACCAAGTATAAACTGTAATTATATGAATGTTTACACTTATCTTCTGATACATCTTACACAAATTTTTAATTTTGGGCTTAGTAGAAATTAGCAAATATTTTTTTCCAGCTACCATGTATCAGGTACCAAGTACCTATTAATTTTAGTACTTACTTATTCTTTTATTGTTCTATATCCACTAGTGTTTTATTATCATAGTAAATGTATAAAATAGTCAATACGCCCACCACAAGTGGGCTTTTTCTACCTTTATTTATTTACAATGTTAATTATTTACAATGTTAGTTACTATTTGCCCTGTAGTTTTTTATCTAATTCTTAAGCATGTATTATCTTTTTACTTTGTTTTTTTATTTATATTTATATTCTACTGAATGTATTGTACTTTGCATATTTGGTAAATAAATATTATTATTATTATTATTATATTATAATTATAGCAATTACTATTATGGAACTTTCCGTGTTACGTGTTGACAAGTAAGTTATTATGTAAATGGAACGTTTAGAACAAGTAGTAGAAACGGCTAACTTTTGGAACAGACCTATAGTGGTATGAATGAAAACTAAATTTTACTCTCTCTTTCTCTCTGTCTCTCTCGTTCGAATAGCAAAATATAATGTATTGCAATCGGACGAACTGATTGTGAGTTTGAAGTCAATATGTGCAAGTAAATCGATTGAATGAAATATATGTACGTAATAAACCAAGATGTTTTGCGTTAACTGAGTGTGGAAATTAAAACCACCATTTGTTTTCTCTAAAATGTTACCATGATATTTCGATAAAAATGAGAGTCAAGAAAATTTGGTTTTTTCAAAAAAAAAAAAGAAAATTGTTCAAAAATTATGTGTATAATCGAAAATGCAATAATTTTTTTATGGAAAAAATTTTTTTTGTTTTATTTACTATGAAATAATAATAATCATTGTTACGGCCACACCCTGTATATGTTGGTTAAGTATTATTTTTTCTTTATTTCTGTTTATTAGAGCAAAAAATTAGATATACAATCAGTTAAACGGTCCAAACTACAAGATGCCTATACGGAAATTCCCTCCTATTCTAATTTAAGGTCTTAAAACAATTCACAGCTCTCGAATCGGTTTCACTCAATTTCTAAAGTTAATAAACCTGCTGCAAGTAAATCAAACAATTCTCAACATTCGTCGTATGTTCGTGCTAAGCACAACTCATTTATTGTAAATGCAAAAGGTAAAAATCAGATTAACTGCAATCGAGGAGTCCGGTGCAAAAAAGGGAGCAGCTCCATTTTTCTAAATTTTTCAGGAGACGGTAAAAACTGTTTAATTTAAACAGTATGTATTTTTTTCGTTTTTTCTGCAAACACCAGGTTGTAGTTTAGTAAGTAATACTTAATGTGTTTACATTTCACACTTTTAAAATAATTTCGTTAAAGTATAGTAATAGAAAAAAATTGAGGAGCTGTCGCTTCTTTGCACCGGAAGTAATCGAAAATGTTTCAACAGCCATTAATACACTATTAAATAAGAAAACAACAATTTTTATGTAGAACTGAGTTACAAAATTAGTATACTTTACTAGAGTAATTAATATTAAACATCTGTGAAGCTGCCTTCGGACTGGTTAGGCTGTTCTTCTCCTTGGTACATAAGCTCCTCGTTTTTTACAACATTTGAATTTGCAGTTGCAGTCATTGCCGGTTGTTCTTTCTTCTTTTACACACATTCTTATTTATCAAACCCATGTATGACTTTCCTTCAGCTGTCCGTTTCTTGGCCACGTTTCTTTTCCATGTACTCTCATCTTTAACTCGTTTCTTGCAAATCTTTTTTTCGTTTCTTTTCAGTTTCTTGTGAAATGTTATCACTTTCAGAGTTACTTTCGATCAACGATGAAACCTCAACACTTGAATTAAACACAGAAAAACGCCTAAAACTAGGCCAGGTTTATCCGGATAAAAATCAGGGTTATTGTCAGAATCGTCAAACTGTTCATCTGGACTACTGCTGCTTGACATATTTTACTGATTTCAAACATCGAAAAAAGAATTTTAAAACTATAAAACTTTTAAAACACTAGACTGACTTTACTTATAATAATACACCCTGAGCTATTGACTTACAGAACGCACGTTCTGTACTACGCACTATGACCCATTAAAATGACAAGTAAACAGAAAATGCATCCAGATCAAATTGGTACTTTTTTAAACGTTGCAGGTGCTGCATCAAAGCAGCAAAACATGAACTAGTTCGGTGCAAAAACGAGACAGCTCCGGAGCTGCCCCTTCTTGCACCGAATTGATAAAGGGGACATAAATATTTCCCATATAACATCCAAACAAATTAACGGAGCTGCTTCGTTCTTGTACCATTCAATAGACCATCTTTTCATTACCGTGTTCCACTATAAAAGTGAAATTTGTCCAAAATGGAGCTGTCCCCTTTTTGCACCGGACTCTTCAATTACTGTAGAGCTTCTCATTACATTTACAAATGCCCTGCGTTTCTGGCAAAACCTCCTTCGGAGAAATTTCAAACAGCCAAAGATAAAAATTGGTGTACCAATTGTTTGCACTCAGCACATCGTGTTAGTTCTTGTGATTCTCAGGTAACTTGCCGTATTTGTAAAGGCAAGCATCATACACTTCTACACCTATCTCATGATGTAACTGCTGCGTCTTCTAGTGTCACATTTCAAAGCAGTGACAATCCCATTTCCACTGTAGTAGATGTATCACCCTCTGCATCAGTTGAAGTAAATTCGCTCACAAATGTTCTCCCCTCTAACGGCACAGTTTTGTTGTCCACTGCTGTGATTGAAATTCTTGACGGTCGTAGGAATTATCAGACTATTAGAGTTTTACTTGATTCAACCAGCCAAACAAATATTATTCCTCAAAAATATTTAAACCGGTTAGGGTTGAGTTGTTCTCCTATTTCATTGTCCATTTGTGGTTTGGGGAAGACTTCTTCTGCCTCACGAGGTGTTACTTATATCATTCGTCCCAGAGGTCAACTCACACCAATGTTTACCATTGACACTGTTGTCCTTCCCACAATTTGTTCCGATATGCCAAGCTCTCATATTTCTTTCCAATACTGGAAACATATTGATAACATTAACTTAGCTGATCCACGCTTTCTTCTCCCAGGTGAAATTGATTTATTATTAGGCGCTGATATTTTCCCATTGGTCTTGCGTAACGGTCGTGTGCGTGGAAATTCTAAGGAACCTATAGCCATTGAGACTGTTTTCGGTTGGATCTTGATGGGGGAAAGTTTAGTGCACCTTTCCACATTCACAAGTAGATTCATTGCTCATATCAGTCGGTACATCTATCGATTCAACTCTGAAAAAATTCGTCGCCTGAGGATACTTTGTGTGAAAAATTATTTGTGTAAAATCATTTTCGTCACTTAGCTGGTCGTTACAGTATTGCCCTCCAATTTAAAGGGGTAGAGCCTTTTTTGGGCGATGCGAAATCTGAGGCACTTAGGAGATTTTATTCTCTTGAGCGTCGGTTACTTGGCAACACCGCTCTCTATCAGTCTTATTGTGATTTCATGGAGGATTATTTGGAAAGTGGTCACATGGAATTTGCACCTCTCCCTCCTGCGCACCCATATCATGTTTATTACATACCTCATCACTGTGTTATTAACGCATGGTGAATCTCTGAATGATCATCTCTTAGTTTGTCCAAAACTCCAAAAAAATCTAATCACTCTTCTTCTACAGTTTCGATTACACTTTGTTGTTTTCACTGCTGACATTAAACAAATGTACAGGCAGATAAACGTACATTCCTGTTACCTAGATTTCCAAAGAATACTGTGGAGATTTCCGTCTGACCACCCTGTACAAGAGTTTTGTCTAAAAACATTATCATCTGCGCCCTTTCTTGCTCTCCGAATTCTTTTACAATTGGCTGAAGATGAGAGAATTCAATATCCTCTAGCTGCAATTATCCTGCAGTCTGATGTTTATGTCGACGATATCGTTACAGGGTGTTCCACGTTAGATGAGACACTTTTGATCAAAAAATCAACTCACTTCTTTGCTGCTGAAAGGGGGTTTAGATCTCCGAAAATGGGCCAGTAATAGCTCATCTTTTCTGGAAACTATTCCTGAAGATCATAGACAAATCTAATTTCTTTCTTTTCAGGCCGAGAGTGATTTTGTTGTAAAAAATTCTCGGATTAAAATGGTTTCCATCTTCACATGTTTTTTCATATGTTGTGGAGTCTATTACTAGACCATGTACTAAGCGTTCTATCTTGTCAGAACTAGCAAGGATTTTTGACCCTCTTGGATTCTTAGCACCAATCACATTTTTTGCAAAATATCTTATTCAATACTTATGGACATTAACGGCTAGAATGGGATAAGACTCCTCCATCTGACGTGTTGAAATAGTTGGGCTAAATATAAGTTGAAACTGACGTGTTTATCAAATATTGAAATCCCTCGCTGCATAATTCCGAAAAAAATTCCTTTCGTGTCAGTTGCATGGCTTTAGTGATAGCTCTGAGAAAGGTTATTCGGCAGTTACTTATTTGCGATTTGAACTTCCGGATGATCAATTTATCGTCTTTCTGGTCTGTGCAAAATCGAAAGTCTCACCACTAAAAAGAATTTCTCTTCCAAGACTACAATTATGTGGTGCTGTTTTACTTTCTAATTTAATTTATTTTATTATCGTATTTTCCGGAACACTTCAGTGGAATAATGTTTTTACATGGTCCGACTCTTCTGTTATTTTATCTTGGGTTAAGTCTTCTCCTTATCGGTGGAAGGATTTTGTAAGCAACAGAGTCAGCCATATCCAGGAAAGAGTGTCTCCTGACCTCTGGTTCCATGTGCGATCCGCAGATAATCCTGCGGATTGCACATCTCGTGGCTTATTTCCAAGTCAATTATTTAATCATCCCCTATGGTGGATGGGGCCAGCGTGGCTTAAGCTACCATCACATTGTTGGCCAGTAAATAAGATAAATATATATGAGACGTCTGAGATTCTCGAAGAGGAAAGGAAGATTACCCTTACTAATTCTGTGTCAGTAGACGCTCTCGATACTCTCTTAGAAAAGTTCTCGTCTCTCTCAAAAATAAAACGAATTGTTTTTTCTCTGTTTAAGATTTATCCATAATGTGAAAAATCCTATTCATAAAAGGTCAGGGGCATTTACTTCGCAGGAACTTCATGAGTCATTGTTATTATTAATAAAACGCGTTCAACAATCTACGTTTCTTACCATTCTTGACAATCTCGAAAAAGAGAAATTTAATTCCAAAGGTTTTCCGAAAATTAAACCCTCTTGTTGAAGTAGATTGTGTTTTCAGGGTGGGCGGTCGTCTCACACATTCCGATCTGCATTATGACCAAAAACATCCTGCGCTACTCCCTGGCAAAAATCGTCTAACTGAACTTCTAATTCAAGATGTTCACAGGGAGCATCTTCATCCTGGCCTGCAGACGTTACAGTTCCTATTATCGCAGAACTCTTGGATATTATCTCCAAGACGTACCATTCGTCACTGTCTTTCTAATTGCCTTAAATGTTTCAGAGTCAAACCTATCCCGTTTCAGCCTCTTATGGGCGACTTACCCCCACCAGGGTTAATCAAATTAAATCATTCCAATGTACCGGGGTAGATTACGCAGTTCCGGTCTTCATTACTCTCGGGAAGTCTAGAGGTGTACGGTCTCAAAAGGCATATATATGCTTGTTTACTTGCTTTGCCACTAAGGCAATACACCTCGAACTTGCCTCCGATTTAACATCTGATTGCTTTCTAGCGGCCTTGCGGCGGTTTATCTCTCGAAGAGGTCGTTGTACACGTTTATTTTCAGATTGTGGTACAAACTTTATTGGAGATAAAATGGAGTTGGATTTTCAGATTGTGGTATAAACTTTATTGGAGCTAAAAGGGAGTTGGATAACTTCATGCGCTTAGCAGCAGAAACAGAAACAGTTTCTTGGTCATTCAATCCCCCTTCTGCTCCCCACTTCGGGGGACTTTGGGAATCTGGAGTAAGATCCGTTAAATCACATCTGCTTCGTGTGATAGGTGATCAGATCTTAACATATGAAGAAATGTATACCGTCCTTGTCCAAATTGAGGCTGTTTTAAAATCTCGGCCTCTATGGCCTCTAAATTCTGACCCTCATGACCTCTCCGTCCTCACTCCTGGTCATTTTTTAACCTTAGAACCTCTTATGACGCTTCCCGATCCAGACCTGTCAAATATAGCTATGAACCGTTTAACTCGTTGGCAACTTATTCAACAGGTACAGCGAGATTTTTGGAAGCGTTGGCATATTGAATATCTTCATACGTTGCAACAACGAAGTAAATGGTTTAAATTTACACCGATAACCATCGCTCCTGGAACTTTAGTTCTTATCAAAAATGATATATCTCCACCATTAAAATGGCGCCTCGAAAGATTTGAAACCCTTCATCCAGGCAAGGATGGAATTTGTCGCGTTGTGACTGTGCGGACTTCTCAAGATCAAATGCAAAGGCCACTTGTTAAGTTATATCCTTTGCCGATTTCAGATAATGAAATTCCATAAAATGATCATCATTTTAGGTGGGCGGTAATATTACGGCCACACCCTGTATATATTGGTTAAGTATTATTTTTCTTTATTTCTGTTTATTAGAGCAATTGTTATATTTATTATTTTCATTTTCTATTTTTGATCTCTAATCTTTCGCGTGGTGTATTTTTTGGAAAGGGTGAGACCCCCGGTCAAGAAGACGCGCGCAGAGATATCTAACTGACGGGTGGGATTGTGAGACCAGCTCTGGTGATAAGTGGTACGCACGTTAAATTAAAACCCTCGATTATTCATTGGAAAAGTGACCCTATTGCTGATTCATCCCGATCGCAGGCTGACAACAAGAAAAGGTAGGTCAAAGCATTTCCAAAACCTCGTTTATTATTTATTGTTATATGTAACTTCATTACTCTCCACGTCCTGTGGATTCTCCATACAGTCCAAATCGAAGTTCTCCTAAAAACAAAGTTTCTTACGTTTTCAGACCATATTTAATAAAAAAATGGTTTTCATAATTCTGTTTTTATCTATGTCAACATCACGTCATTATTCAATAATAGAAAAGTGGCGAATTTAGTTCGAGTAACTTTATATTGTTATATATGTCAACAAAGTATTTGTCACTTAATAGGGGTGACAAAAACCAAAATTTATTCCCTTCAAAGTTTCATTTACCATAAACTAGCAGATGCGACACCTTATAATTAATTGTTGCTACTTGATAAATGGTGACGGGAACTATAACAATTTCACTATATTTACCAAAAAGCAACAAATGCCACGAATGACGTCATTTTCTTAATAACTTTAAACTAGCGTCTACCACGCTGCTACGTAAAGGTTACTGCAAAGTTCCCACGTACTTTACGACCCTCACTTTTAAGTTGGTAGAGCTGACTGATCCGATCTATTCTCCATTCATTTGATACCATCACATAAAAATTGTTTACCTGGCTTGTGGAGAGACCCTTTGTCGATCTTCAGTCGTGCATAGTTCTCTAGCGTAGGCGCGTGGTGCATTATACAGGGTGGGGCAATAGTGCGTCGGACTTCGATATCTCGAGTTCTACAATAGCTAGAAATTAAAAAAAAAAATACAAGTAAACTAGATAAAAAAATCTGTAACTGGAAATTATTTTCGATATACAGGGCGAGCCAAGATGAAATTACAGGATCAAATGCCTTTTTTTTAATGGAATGCTATGTATATCAGTACATTTTTTGAAGCCCCTTTCTAGACTCTATTCATTCCTATATTATTATTGACTATCTCCCAATCACTTGGATGTAATGAATTTTTTTCTTGAAATAATGCCATCTGTCGATGCATATTGGAAAAATCACCAAAGCAACAATTATGGATTTTAAGAAAAACTTATGTGAATACTAGTTACGAGACATCTAATTAATGTTTTTGAAGCATTTTTACTTCTTAAAAGTATACTGGATGGCCAATTATTATTTTTCAATCAAAAAAACTTTTTTAAATTAAATTTTCTCAATTTTTTCAAATGAAAAACGAATATTTCTTGTAAGCACTTCCCTATGGCTAATTGCAGCCATTTTCGTTTTATTGAGCAATAAGTATAAAATTCAAGAATAAACTTAAAAAATAGAGGTTACTTCAGATAATTTATTAGAAAAAATTATAATAATTGCTCCACATGTCGCCCATTTTATTCACACACGTCTCTATGTGGTTTTGAAATGAGGCCATTTAGTGGCACCATTTCTTCTATAAACGTTTGTGGAGGAATTATTGGAGAACATGTAATAGGAGCACATTTCTTTGATGGTACATTGACCGGTGCTATTTATCTTCATTTTCTGGAAAACTGTCTGCCACAATTATTAGTGAATCTTCCTGAAAGTATTCAAAATAGTATGTGGTTTCAGCAAGATGGTGCTTCACTACATTATTTAAATGCAGTTAGAGAGCATTTAAATAATATCTACCCACTTCAATGGATTGTAAGAAATGGACCCACTAAATGTCCCCAGATCTTACTAAAATGGATTTCATTTTATGAGGATATGTGAAGGAAATTGTTTATAAAGACACACCACAACAGTACAAAATATGAAGGAAAGGATAATAACTGATTTTAGATCTATCACGCCGGTAATTTTAGCAACAGTAGAAACCTCATTTCAAAAGTGCATAGAGACGTGTGTCAGTCAAAATGGGCAACATGTGGAGCACTGATTATAATTTTTTCTATTGAATTATTTGAGGAAATTTCTATTTCTTAAGTTTATTCTTGAATTTTGTACTTATTGCTCAATAAAACGAAAATGGTTGTAATTAGCCATAGAAAAGTACTTACAAAAAATATTCGTTTTCCATTTCTACATTACAACGTTTTGTTTGTTTTGGAAAAAAATAGTGCAGTAATGGATGCGTTACCGCATTGGTGCAGCAATAAAGATCTTAACAAAAAATTTTATTGTTTTAATAGCCTAGAACACTAACAATGATAAGTTAATTAAAACCACTTTTTAATGGCCTGGTTTTTTACATTCAAATAGGAAAGGCAAGGAATGATTAAATGATGAACAACATATGTAAAAATTACGTATCGTCTTTTCTGATCATACATTTTGACGTAATAATAATGTAATATAAATTTAATGACGTTAACTTCATGATTTCAAAAAACGATTATAACATAATAATATGCCGTTATGATGATGTTTATTTTTGACAGTTTCACATAATTTGCCGAATTGTTATCAAAAAAAACAACGTTATTTGTTATCTAGAATGATATTAACATACTTGCTACTTTAGAAGAAGTTTTCGCAGTTGTTTTTAAACGTTTTTGTAGAACTTCTGCTCTTTTAAGTCATTTTCCTTATATCTTCTAATAAAGTTAAGTTCAATTAAACTTTTAAAAATATCACAAATACGCCGCTCCTTAGAAATTTTCCGTATATTACAAATATTGCTTTCTCATGACAACTCCACAAGTTTTACTTCTCGAGCTTTTAATTCAAATTTTCATGTGCATATTTCATATATTATGTTGCTCTGTTCTTTTTGTAGATACCAAATATTCCCATAAGGAGTTGTGAACAGTGCATTCGGACATTCTTGACTGCAAATATTGCTGGAAACCTAATTTAGACTCAACAAAAACCCTACTTGCATTTTACCTCACAATTTAGTTAATTAAAATATGAATGATATTGGACAATTTGTTGGCTGTTAAAGTAGAATTTATTTCTTCAATAAATAACAGAAAAAACTTTTTTCCTATTTTTTATTTTTAGAGGACTTTCAGCCATTTTTCATGTACATGGACAATTTATCCTACGTTTTGTCCGAGTTTTCGGACTTTTTCAAGGTTAAAAACTAATATAAATTTCCTATTTTAATTTCATTATATGGGCTGGTTTTATTTTGGCAGAGAATGAATGAAGATAATGAATTCTCTGCCTAACTCTTCGAACTACATGTACATTACATACCTACCCAATAAAAATGATGAAGAACAAAATAAAACCAGCCCATACAAAAAAATTAAAACAGGAAATTTATATTAGCTTTTAACCTTGAAAAAATCCGAAAATTAGGACGAAACGTAGGATAAATTGTCCATGTACCTGGCTGAAAGTCCTCTAAAAATAAAAATAGAAATTTTTTTTTCTGTTTTTTATTTAAGAAATAAATTAAAATATGAAACTCTCACAGCTCTATCGTATTACACACGGTGGAATGAATGCGATGGAATTTGGGGTTTTCGGGTATTAACAAATTCTAATTCAATTCAATCATGTCATTATTTAGCACCAAAACTATTACATAATATGCATTATCACATAATGAATGGTACGTACTTAGTTTAAATAATATCTACCCTATTAATGTCTGAAATTGAGAATACATATTTTTAGTGTAAAATATAAATAATAAAATAATGAAAATTTATTAAGTACTATAAAATAAAATAAAATAAAATCAGTTAAGTAGTTATGTATATATACAGAAAATTTTCAAATATGGATATTTTTTTATAGATTTTAGCTGTCAGTTTTTGTTCCCGCATTAATCTTTCATTTATTTTATAGTGATCTTCCTGTTAGGATGAAAGTTTTTAAAAATTCATTTTTCACGAAGACTGCAGGAGTTTATTAAAAATGGTCTACTCTTTTTTTGTGGTTTTAAGATACAACCTAAACTAGCATTTTTTTAATGGAATGCATAATTTATTGCATTTTTTTTCGTATGTTATTTTTACTATTATTTTAAAACCAAGTTGGACAAAAAAAACTTTAAAAAAAAATTATAGGTAGTGTTACGCTACTGGACTGTGTAGAGGAGTTAGATGGAACTAGAATTGTACGAGAATGGCCGGGAATGTTCTGAAAAGTTCTGGACCGTGCATGGATGTAATATATAAAGGGCAATGGTACGTCCACGATCTCAGACTTAAGTTGTAAGTGAACGAGTAAAGAAGAAATAAGATATACTTATTAAGTGATTAATTATGATTATAGTTAAGACAGTCATTACTCTATAATTGTTAATTATTAATTAGTAGTGAGTACGTGTGTAAGCTACAGTACAGTGTTTGAGGATTATTTCTGGACCGAATTGTGATGTTAAAGTGGATTTTTGAGAAGCTTCTAGAACAATCTATTTAGAAATTGTTGTAGTACGCGTGTGCTGTTTACCATAACGTGTTTTGGACTGGAAAACAAGACTATTAGTTTAAGTACGGGAAATTTCTAGAACATTATATTTGGAAGCCATAGAAGATACGGGAATTGTGTGACTTAAAAACAAGACAATAGGTGACTTTTCGTAAAAATTCTAGAATATTCGATTTAGAAACCACAGAAGATATGTGAACTGTTTTAACGGGAATGTGTTATAGTCTTAAAATAAGACTTAGTAGTGACATTTCGTGAAAGTTCTAAAGCATTCCATTGCACATTTAGTGGAGATAAGTGAATTTCGTCAACACAAAAATAGTATAGTCTCTAAATAAGACTTTCAAGAGCTGTTTTGAGGTTTCTCTGGAACATTCGATTATTAAAATAGACACGATAGATACATTTTATTGACATAACAGTGTAGTAAACTTTATTTTGAACTAATTTACGTGTCGTGAGTTAATGCCAATCACAAGAAGTATGGCGGAGAAACAAACACAGAACATGCTAGCAGCGTTGTTAGAACGGATAAATGATCAGGAAAGAAAAAAAAAAAAAAAAAAAAAAAAAAAAGAAAAAATAAGTCATAAAAGAAAGCGACATGAAGAAAAAGACGAACAAAGAAAAATGATGGAAGATCACGAAAAGATATGAAAGGAGGAAAAAGAAGAACAAAATAGAATATACGACAGGAAGGCAAAAACGAACAAAAGAAAAAACTATGGAAGATCAAGAAAGACAGCGAAAAGAAGAAAAAGAAAAGCAAGCATTATACTAGCTAACGTTACAGATGATTTCATTTTGGGATTAAACGTTATGGAAAAGAACGGATTTATACTTCATGTGGGAGAACGGGTTCTGAAGATTGGAAATGAAGACAATATTCTTCAACGGCAATAGAAAAATTCCGTAATATTAGGCTGCTAACTTCGACGACAGTAAAAATTTCTGCGCGCTCAGAGAAGATAATTGAGGCAGTCCTGGCGGAAAATTGTGGGTGATACCGCTTTGGCCGCGTTGAGAAGGATGACTTAATTAAAATGACAGACAATGTGATCCTTGCAAGAACATTAACATAGACTACAGAAAAGATACCGATTAGAGCGGTAAACCTAAATTCCCAGTCAGTGATATTCAAAGAAGGAGAATCAATTGACACCTACGAAGTAGTCACATGTATTGCGAGATGTGAAGAACAAATCATTGGAGCTTTGTTTACAGATATGTACCAAGAAATTATAAAGATGTGCCAAGTTAGAACATTTAACTTCAGATGAACATAGAGAAGCTTTAAAATTTTTAAATAAAGAAAGTTCAGTATTTGGACACAGGACACAGAAGTTCTTACAAAGACCAACATAGTCCAACATCGGATAAATACTGGTGAATCAATTTCCATTCGTCAACAACAATGGACACAAGAGTGCGAAATATCGTTCAGAACACTAAAATCAGTGCTATATTCGAATCCAGTTCTTTCATACCCACAACGGAAATGTCTCTACGTGTTAGACACGTATGCCAGTAATTCTGAACTTGGATGTACTTTCCTAAATTCAAAACGGACAGGAAAAAGTAACTGAGTACTTCAGCAAGACGTTTTCCAAGCCAGAATGTAACTATTGGTGACACGGAAGGAATTATTGGCCATTGTCAAATCTATAGGTTATTTTCATAAGTACCTATATGGACAACATTTTAGAGTTCGGACCGACCATGCTTCATTGAAGTGGTTATTGCAGTTGAAGACCCCAGAAGGCCAACTAGTTTGCTGGATAGAAAAACTGCAGCAGTACGATTTGAAAATCGAACATCGTCCGGGGATATACCATAGAGATGCTCTTTCCAGAAGACCCTGCCAGGAAGACCGAATGCACTGCCACAGGGTGGAAAAAGAACAAGAGATGCTAATTGTAAACACTGTTAAAATTCATGTTCCTGATGATTGGACAAAAGAACATTAAGCGAAGAGCAGTTAAAAGATAAAGAAACTGTTCCTATTCTGGAATGGAAAGAAGGAGGAGACCGGCCGGAATAGAAGAACAGTTCTGACAAAGCAGTGGGGCTAAAAAGCCTTGTCGGCACAATGGAATTCGCTTAGACTAAAGGATGGACTGTTGAAAGAAGCTGGGGAAAAGTCCAAATGGGAAAGGAAATTACTTTAAGATTGGTAATTCCCAGGTGTCGCATACGAAAAATACTCCAGGAAGTGCATAAAGGAACGTCTGGCGGACATTTAGGCATCAACACAACTCTGGCAAAAGAACGAGAATGATTCTACTGCATGAACAGCCGCCAAGGAGGCTTGGTGCCGCAATGTGAAGTTTGTGCGGCATGTAAGGGGCCACGGACAAGAAGTAAAAGACAAATGAAACAATATAACGTCGGGGCCCTTTTGAGCGAATTACGATCGACGTGGCTCGTCCATTCCCCGTGACAGATGATGGAAACCTTGGTTGCTATGGACTATTTTAGTAAGTGGCCAGAAGCTTATGCCATACCAAACCAAGAAGCAGCCATCGTCGCCCAAGCTCTGGTAGATAATTTGGTATGTCGATTTGTGTGCCCCTAAAGTTGCATTCGAACCAATGAAGGAACTTTGAATCAAGGGTATTTCAGAAGATATGTCGCTTACTGGGAATTCATAAGACAAAGACAACAGTCCCACACCCACAATCAGATAGAATGATGGAAAGATATAATAAAACTATGGAGGAACACCTATTCAAAGTGGTTGTGAAACATAAGAGAGATTGGTACCGTTATTTACCTCCTTTCCTTATGGCATACAGGGTCTCCATTTATGAAACAACAAAACAACAGACGCGCCAGCTCGCGTGATGTTTGGACGTGAGATTAAACTGCCACGTAACTTGGTGTTTGGTACATCACATGAGGAGCGATTTTCCATAAATGACTACGCCGATGAAGTTGATGAACGCCTGAGGAATATCCATGAGCTGGTACGAGACCGAATTGCCATAGCAAGTGATCGCATGAGGAATCTTTATGATCTTAGGGTGAAATCAGGAGGATTCCAGGCGGGAGATCTGGTTTGGCTATATAACCCACAACGAAAGAAAGGCAGGTCCGCGAAGTACCAGTGTATGGTCTTTACAGTGTTGTCACCAGCATAAACGACGTCGTATATCAAATTCAGCAAAGTCCAAAATCAAAGGTGGTGAATATAGACTAGCCAAGTATGCAGGTAACAATGAATTACCTGATCGGGACGTTCAGGCTTAAGGAAGGGGCAGTGTTACGCTACTGGCCTATGTAGACTGGTTAGACGGAACTAGAATTGTACAAGAACCACCGGGAAAGTTCTGGAAAGTTCTGGAGCAAGCATAGATGTAATATATAAGGGGCAGGATGTGTTCACGAGCACAGTCTTGAAAGTAAACGAGTAAAGAAATAAGATATAGAGACTTATTAAGTGTTTAATTGTGATTATAGTTAAGACAGCCACTAATCTATTATTGTTAATTATTAATTAGTTAATAATGTAGTAAGTGTTACCCGGACTTTCAATCAAAGAATCTACGAGTATAGATGTTTGTGGGGATAGCAAACAGGTAACAGTATTTATTTTTAATTTTATTTTTGACTGCCCAAATGAAAATTGTTTTTTAAGACGTTAAAATAGTATATGCTGCTTTATATGCTTATTAGTTCGCAAATGTCGTTTTAACTAACAGAAATATCTTAGAAAGCTTTCATTCTAAACGAGATTTATATAATATAAGTATGTATGTACACTGAAGCCCAGTTTAAGTGTAACTTTCGTACTTTCTAGGGTTGAACTGCGTGTTAACTATAACTTTTCATAACGATACATGTTCGTGATATCGTGGTCGAGGTACATTTTTATTAAAGTTCACCACAAAGAGATTGTTAGTGGGATTATATTTCTACAGGAACAACGAGACCTAGCCAATACTCAGTTACTCATGCTTCTGAGAGACAGTGTTGCCAACTTTTAGAATTTATAATACCTTAAACAGGAGCTAATACTATTTATAGGGTGCTTGCTTTTCGTTACTCAACATTCTGGACAGTATCTAACTTAATTGAGGAATTAGAGGACATATTTAAATTTTAGTAATTCTTAAAAAAAATCGTATATATCTAAAACCGCTTTCCAGACAAATATAGAAAACTGAAATTAAAAAAATTCATATTTGGCCTATAATTTTTTAAATAGGAAAATTACTTTTTAAAGGCAACTTATTTTACATCCCAATATGAACACCAAAATACGATAACAATTTTCGATTTTTTGAAACACCATCATCGTTAATTTTCTAAACAGCAAATATCATTTATGTTTATGTAATCTAATTTCAACTATTCTTCAATTAAAATAATTCTTGGTTTTTGTTAAAGATTATGTAAAATAATAGTAATAAACGGACATTTTTAAAATGTTTTAAAAATTTCCTCAGACCAATAATTTTTGACATATCCAAAATAAAAATTTCAATATGAAAGTTATTAGCATTACAGATTATTTAAGAAAAAAGCTTTCCCACATAAGAACTTAGGCTGCCACGACTATTTTTCTATTCTTATTTTAAAATTCAGTTATTATTTCAACGCAATTTTCTTAATTTATAATTAGATGACGCAAAATTAACAAAGTATAATTAGTCGTACACCTAGATTATACAATAAATAAAATAAAATTGATACCTACATATCGGAGACCGAAAAGATATAGTAGAAATAAAAACTTAAACAAGAACTAGCCTTGCCAGTCGGTATCTGCACAAAGGGTATTGGAGTATAATTATAGTATTATATTACAGCAGTTTTTATTTTGTATTATATCTTTTCGGTCTATTATACCTAGTTCTATTTTATTTCAATATAATTATTGTTATTCTTGCGTATTTGCTATCTACACAAATACATCAAATCGTAGATTGAAAGTTTAGGTAATACTTACTCATCACTTTGTTAACCAATTAATAATTAACAACAATAACTTAATGAAAGACTTAACTATAATCACAATTAAACACTTAGAAATCTCTACTTTAGTCTCTAACTTATTTTTTTCTTTACTCGTAACATTTCAAATTAATACTGAGCTCCTGGACCCATTATGTGTTATACACATTATATCAGATACTTTTGAGTATGACCTAAGAAGTGACAGAGATAGCGCTGGCATTTAGTCAGCATAGACATTCAGTGGAGGGACTCCCCAAGCAGCATATTTAGTAGCCCCTACGTAGTAGTTACCACCAGTGGAACTTTAATGGTTTCCGCAACTATTGACTTTTACGTAATGGGAACAATCCTTCTACCAAGCATTCACTGAAATAGGAAATAGTCGATTGAATGAAATATAATATATAGGTAATAACCATGATGTTTTGCATTCACTGAGTTTGGAAATTAAAGCGACTACTTGTTTTCTGTATAATGTTACCATGATACTTCAATAAAAAAGATGCACTCTCTCTAGAAAATTGTTTAAAAAATTTTTTTTTTCAAAAATTATGTTTACAATCGAATATGCTACATTTTTGATGGCAAATATTTTTTTTTGTTTTATGTATTATAAAGTTATTACGTCCAAAATTTCAATACACGGGAACGTACTCCCTATCAACTACCACCTAGTAAACTATTCCGAATAAGCATTTGACTTCATCTGTGACGTGGAGTTAGGTTTCGCTTCCTTGGTATAGATAGCGGTATTTCCTTTTTGGGACATAAATTGTTTTAGTCCAGAAATACTGGACTTTTGAGACGTTCATAGTTTTGAATCCAGATAGTTTCTGGAATTTTTGTGATAACTTTTTAGGAAAAGCATGCCTAAAAGCTGGTGAACAGCTTAACTATCTTGGATATTTTTGGAATCGACTTTTGGCAACACAATTTGGAGTTGAATGGAATTGATTTAATAAATTGGAAACGTAGACCTATCTAACGGTGAAGATATCATCCTATCACCAGGAACGTAGAATAACTGGGAGTATCTGGGTCACCATCACATAGTTTTCCAGCCAGATTAACGCAGCAGGTGTTCAACGTTACCCCTTGACGGTGTAAGAAAAGTTTTTTATCATAGCCTGTCTTGAATTTTCTTGTATATTTTTTATTTTAATTTACCATTTGTAACACACTGTATATTACCCTAGACTTGTCATGTTGGTGATTTATTTTTTAATATTTACTAAATTTGTGTCTTTTATACCTGTGCTTTATTATCTCACATACGGAAGGATTTGTAACACCAGAGACCTTTCTTGTTTAATTTACGGTCATTTAGGTCGTAACAAAGTAATGATGATCTATTTATAAAACATGTATGTAAATGACCATATTTAATAAAATAAATGGTTTTCAGAATTATATTTTTATCTATATCAATTTAGCGTGATCATTCAATAATACAAAAAGGCGAATTTAGTTCGAGTAACTTTATAGTGGTTATACGTCAACAAAGTACTTGTCAATTAATAGTGGTGACAAAAACGAAAATTATTTCCCTTTAAAATTACATTTATTATAAAGTAGCAGATGCGACTTACGTTATAGTTGTTGCTACCTGAAAAATGGTGATGGGAACTACAACAATTTCACTATGTAGTTATGTTTACTGAAAAGTAGCGACGAATAACGTCATTTTCTTACTGGCTTTAAATTGGCGTCTACTACGCTACTACGAATATATTACTGTAAATTTACCACGTACTTTACGACCTCACTTTTAATTTGGTATAGAATTGGCTGATCCGATCTATACTTCATATTTCATATTAGCACATAAGAATTGTTTACTTGGACTAGCACAGCGACTCTTTGTCGACATTCAGTCGTGCATAGTTTTCTGGCATAGGCGTGCAGTGCATTATATAAACACATAAAATATGTTCATATGTGTAATAGTGCGTCCCTATGCTAGACATTTTTATGTGCTTATATGAAATGAGTGGCATATTGGTAAAGATAATTTTATTGTCTGAGATTGGCAACACGTTAATGATTGACCAAACATCAACAGGTGGAAATGTTATTATTAACAAAAATCAAACAAATGATTAACTCGGGTATTTACTTTAAATACCAAGAAAAATTCATGTGTGGCGAAAATGTCGATGGATCAAAGTTGATACCGTTCCATCCATATTTTCTGTCATCTCATCGCTTACGTATCCGTTAATTTTTTAACTACCCTAAGTTATTCATTTGTCTGAATTTCGCGAATTTGTTCAGTTGGAGGGAATTTTAATTAATAACAATTAACGGTAAATCACAATCATAATCAATTCCATTATTTTTTTTTAAATATTTTTTGATTCTTTATTGCAATGTCTGATTTTCCCGAAAATTTGTCTAACCTAGTTATTTATCCGTTTCAATGAATAAGGGTCAGTTTAGCATGAATCAAATAATTTGTTAAATTTATAACTTCCCTTAACTGTAACATAATTTTTCTAAAAGGTCGATGAATGCCGGAAAATTTTATTGTTATTTTACTGCTTTTCGACGGCATGTTTGATTGGTTCCGAATAAGAAAGTGTTGACTAAAAAGTTAATATCACTTTATAGTCATTTTGAACAAGTGGGGAGCACTAAAAATTACTTTAAGGTCTCCTCCTTCATAGAAGTTGGGTTATTTTTATTCAATAAGTTACACAACTTTAAGGTACCAGAAAATTTCCCGATGACGTTATTAAATAGAATACTTTCAGTTATCATTACTTTGAAGTGATTATTCAGTAACGCTGTGCAGTGAGCATTACAACCAGTTCTTAATTTAAAGTCGAAAATGCTTTAAAGTAATACAGAGTAGTATATGCAACGTTCCATATGCTACAACATTTACTTGAAAATGTAATAAGTATACAGTACCTGGATTCAGTACAATTTACGTTAATTATTACCACATGGGTATACGACAAGTTGAATTTTATACTAAAGTCGCAAATTTAGTGATAGGTATGTAATGCTTACTATATTAAAATTCTAATGACAGTTCCCGTCTTTTGGTGCTAACTGGATCAGTTCACCTTAGTCACTTATCTGAGGACCTTCGATGCGATAGCCGACCTAGATCTAGTCCAAATGAGAAACATAAAGTGGGAAGAGTCGAGGCGCACGCATTATGGATCTATTACCGCATATTCAAAACTATCTGATACAACGTGTCCACGTATGATCTAGAACTTCCTTGAATATTCCCGGCCTTTCTCGGAACAGTTCTAGTTCCGTTTTTATAATTCTAGATTTGTAGTAGTACTAGATACTTATTTTACTAGGCAAGTAGGCCACAATTGGCCCTATTTACCTGGGGCCCTACAGTTTAGCGTGGAGTCCCAACCACCGTACTCAGCTGTCAACTAACTCACCACCAGGCCTGCCCGCCTGCGCCGCTGGCAGAATGGCAGCCTCCTGAGTAGGTCTCTCCAACCCTCCACTTGAGCTCGCCTTCAGTCTAGCGGCGTTCCCGAGATAGGCCGTTGACGGCTTACCGACCGTTATATGGGCTATCAAAAAAAAAAAAAAAAAGAAAAATATTAAAAAATCTACATTAACTTTGCTATTTAATTCGTTTTAATACTGGTACCGCCATCTCGGGGCACACTCGAAACACAGTCTATTGAGGTAATATTATTAAAATAATGTTCATATAAAGTGATGAAATCGATGTGGACTTTGACAATAAAGTCGGTCTGTAACTAGCGATTTGACATTTGACGCTAAGGTGGTTGTATATTGGATCGATATAATTTCAGTACATACATTTAAGTGGGTGCAAAAAAATTAATTTTGTATTTAAAAAATTGAAGAATACTTTATTTTTTAGATACGTCTTTTGATTTAAACCTAAGAAACAAAAACTAGGTGAATGTAGCAGATGTGATACAATTGATAATTTAGGCTTTTACATTTAGGTATAATAAACAATACTCCATAAAGTACCTAAATTGAAAACAACAAACATTATTTACCTCTGAGGATGAATATTTCAAAAGGTTTTCAAAATTCCCACTTTTACTTTACCCTTATTATAAAATTTATTGGCTATGAAGTTTTCTATTGGACTAACCTCAAAAAGGTTAAGGGACGCTTAAACTACGGTATCTCCTAGTTAACCGTTGAATTTATGAAATGCAAAAAAGTATGAATCTTCATAGAATAGTAATTTTGATAACATAATTAGAGAGCTAGATTTTAAATTAATTAAACATTGTAGCTGTGTGATATTTGTTAGAATACTCACTGTAGGGATATGCAAATAAATCTGCATTCAATAAAAAAATGTATTATATTTTTTATTGATTGTAGATTGATTGTGATTACTCACATCGAATTATTAGTTTAGTACAATTAAACAACTGATAAAATATAAATAATTAATTCTCTCACATTTTATTAAAAATGACTGACGTATAGTAATAATTTTCATTAAAATTAATGAAAGATTTATATTTATCTAGTACTTACTCTCTGACAATTTTCATGAATAAAATAAATCTGTTTTAATATAAAAGGCTATATGTGATTCACGGTGATGCGGTATTTAATTAGTGGTTTGATTGAATATCAAAATGTGTTTTTATGTCAACCAGTCAGTTACGTCTGATGTGTTTTAAAACATATACCTGAGTTTTAATAATTTTGTATTTTCTATTTTAAGGTGTATATTATATATCAATTGTATACTTGTTATTGTTTAAATATCTGGGTCTGCTACCATATTTTTTAGTTTTTAAAACAAATTTTAAATTTGTCTTTTTTAGAGTGAAGAAATTTTCTAAACAAAAAATTGCTATCTAAATTTTGGGGGCTATTTTTTTAACATAATAGGCCAATCTTTTTCATTTGAATATGTCAAAACTTGTAAAGACGATACATCTTTTAGAATCTCATAACCCACAATGAGCAAATTTTTTAATAGGATAAAAAATTATGTCATTTTATGACAATTGGTAAGTTAGAATTGATGTCTAAGAAGAGTTATATCTGTATCCGCTGTACAGACTTTCTATAAACGAAACGAGTTATCACATATTTTAAAAGAACATAAAAGCACTGCTTTCAACGCGTTTCGCCAACCAGTTGGAATCATCTGGAGATGATTAAAACTGTTTTATTTAATCACATTAAGATGATGCCAATTTAGTTGGCGATATGCGAGTCGAGTGCAGTATATGGTGTTTTGTGGAAAACTACGTCAATGTTAAATTCACATCAAAGATTCCAACTCATTTTAGATTCATTTAATAACTCGCAATGGACGGCGACAGCTTGTAAATTTTGTTAAATTCATAGCATACTGTGAATATTTCTTTGGCTACGTTTTTAATTTCTTTGGATTCTTCATTGTCATATCATCTACAATATTCTGCAATTAATGTTCGAAAAATATATTTGAAATGTGGAGCTATTTTCTGATCTAAAAATGCATTTAAATTTCTTTATCACATATTGTTTGAGGAGGTACCTAACAATCAAATTATTCTTTAATTCTCATAGATTTGAAGTTGGGAACAAATTACTGCTTTACTTCATTGTTCCCATATAAAATATTGTGATGTGTGAGGTATTATGTTGTGTTATTCTAATTGTAACAGTTCATATTACTAGCAGTAAACATAGTGCTCTGTTATAATTAGGAAAACTGAAGTTGTAAGATTGGCATAATGAATTATTTTGTTCAACAGTCCCATCAATTTTTAGTTATATTCAACAGTTTTGAAAGTAGACACTTAAAATACTCTCTGTATTTCATTTACAAGATATTCTACAATTTATTAAAATAATCAACTAGAAGAAGGGTATCAGTTATTATCTTACCTAGTTTAGAATGCTGCAATTAATACATGAGTCATTTGCGTCGACGTTTGTCTGTGTAATTTCAAGATATTAAATTTTAGAGCTCGTCTAGAATAGTAAACTCGTGAAACGATACTTTTACAGGGTAATTTTTCATTCTAAAATGCTCATTTATAAACAATTTCAAGTGGATAACTAAAACAGTAGACATTTTCTATAAATTGAGAACATTGTTTTAAAAAATTCGCGAAAACAGAAATAGTTGTGTGAGACTGCCATAATTTACTATGAATAAATAAAGTACTGGTCAACAGTAAAAATGTTTCGGTGATAAAATCACCCAATTTTAATTTGTATTAACGTGTTTGATACCATGGCCTTCAGCATTTTTGTAACTTCATTTTGTGATAGTTCGCCTTTAATAGGCTCGTTTAACATTATTGCATAGTCTGAAAGTTTGTGTGTATGTGTATTTAGCAAATGTGCAAACATTTTTTTATCAGACATCGCATTCATATATAAAAAAATTGTTAGACAACGAGCTCAATATTCCTCCGTTGTCGAACGGTGACGTCATCGAAGCTCATGTATCCTGCATCTGCTGCCGATTGAAAGGACACGCAGTTCAGCTGTTTATCCAAGTTTTAAATAATGTTTAGCGATTAACTGTTTTCGTACTTTTGTTTACTATTTTGTTAGTGGTAGTACTTGTACTGTAGCTCCCTAATGAAAAAGTACTATTGCGACAACTCCAGGTAAAATGTTTGTTTATTTTTAAATTAACGTCAGCAGAAAGGAAAAATTAAGTTTTAATTAATCGACGTTTAGTGTACTTTGACACATCCTCAGGATCTCAGGACTACTTAAATTATTTTCTTGTAAACGTATATATTTTCTAAGAACTTAAACATTAACATGAACAATAAATATAATAATTATAATCAAGAACGAACACCATTGACCAAATTTCTGAAACTTCGACTAACAATAATTTAAAACTTGGATCTAAAAAATATTTATTACTATTACTTTTTCCTCAGAACAAAAAGCAGACATATTGTGATAAAAAGCTATGATGAAAACGGTGGTGACAATATGTGAGGTACATTTTAATTTTTAATGTAAGAGATAAGCTTAAATTGTTTTTAGTTGAAGAAGACATAAAAAATTACATACATATCAAGTTAATGAAAAATGTTGTAATTAAATTAAGACCTGATATTATACATATATCTTTTGATCGTCAGGAAAACCGAAAACTGTGATTGTATAGTGATATTCCTCGAAGACGGTTTATAAAAAGACAAAGGCATTAAATCATTCTTTCATTTCTGGCAAATTAGAAGACTCCATATTTATATAATTATAATTATTAATATTACATATTGTTAATGGCATAGAACATTGTAAGACGATTAGTAAACTACTTAAAAATATCGTTCAATCAATTTTTGTTCAATCGACTTGAAAATTTTTTGAAGCAGTTTATACATGAAACAATTCATAAAAATTGAAAAAAGAAAAATAGTATTTCACTAAATGAGCCTATTTGCATCGGTAATTGGCGGTACCTGAGGCTTGTTGAATATTGTGAGTTTACACTAATTGGCCATGCTCAGTAAATGCAGACAATTTTTGTTATATTTGTGGAGAAGCGACTTTTGGGTCCCAAAAACGAACTTTAACTCAGTGATAAAACTGTTTATACAGCTTATATTTTGGCTGAAAAGTTGGAGAGCAAGACAAAAAATGGACGCCGAATATTTGTTTCTAATACGTGTGCGTCTAACCCCCGTTGTTAATCACATCATAAACGTAACTTAATGGGTTTTAGTGTTTCTTGTATGGAGAGAACCTTCAGAGAATACAACAGATTGTTATTTTTGTACGGTGTTGCCTCTTTCCATGAAAAAAACTGGATCATAAATTACCCCAACGTACTGCTACTCTACAGATTACTACATACAGAAGACTTTCCTATCCCTGTCTCACCTGAATAAACTGTAGTAACCTCAGATTAATAATATAAAGATAAGTAACACCCATAAGAGATTCATTGATTATTATGACCGATACATAAACAACAATTTGCATGTTTACATATCAACGTACCCAAAACAAAGCAGAAGCGGCTCCAGGCTTCAGCGTTTATTCTAATGCTTTTGCATAACTTAAAACTTAGAGTTTAAGGTATTTTTCAATGCTATTCTGCTGTTGCTATTTTAGTCTCTGTTGTTTTTAAGTGATTTTAAAGTTTTGTGTTATTGGGTACTGATTAATAATCTATTTTTAGTTACAAAATTTATTTATGAATATTTATTGAGAAACAATGACTAATGAATGTGTAGTGTGCTGCCAAAGAAGAAAACTACGGGGTTGTTTATCTCTTCATATGTAATTAAACAAAACAGATCAGGGTCTGTAAAATACGTAAATGCGAAAGTGTGAAAGCTCAAAAATTACTAAAATTAATGTTAGCTTTACAAAAAATTAAAAACATTTGATTCTATTTGAACAATAAAAAATCCACATTTTATTAAAAAAGGCATTTATACAAAAATATTTATTTTATCTTGAATGGAAAGATCATTCTTAAGGTAGCTCATAAACTGTAGATGTTTTAAAGTCTGTTGATATTTTCTTAATTCAATTTTAAAGGTTGCTATTAAAAAATGTGTTTATTTTCAGATTTTCCGAGAATCTGGAGAGAAGAGAAAGTTGGCCAAAGTCTCAAAATGGAAAATGTCAGTAACTACGTGTGTTTAGAATACTTAAAAAAAGTGATTATACTATTAAAGGATCTAGATTAAAAGTCTTGAAAATCAGTACTGTTTTATGTTTTCCCCTGGCAATACTATCACCAGATTCGTCACACGTACTGTCCAGGTTATTAGAGAATTATATTGAAAATTAATAATATAGTGAGTAGTCACTCATTCATACCTCATGAAATAATATCAAATAGATACCTACAGCGCATCAACTGTTTTGTTAATATGTACTTTCATTGCAGTGATGTAGGTTTGTATATTTTAAAGAAATCTCACTTGTTTCAGCATCGAAAATTATATTATTTCGCCACCCAAGATAGCAAGGTATGTTAAATTTAAATATTTCCAGTGCAGTGATTCAAAAAAAATGTTGTATCACTTCACGCTACATTTAAAGAACTTAAAAATATCTACAATTTGATGTGCCGGACATGGCCGTTGCTTAAAAAATAAAAAAACATAAGGACCAGGAGAGTTTAAAGTGGCGGTTCCTGTATATTTAAATTTATTATCTTGGGTACTAATGGTGGTGAAGGAATTAAATTTGCAATGCTGAAACAAATGAGATTTCTTTGTAATATTACAAACCTACATCACTGCAATAAAAGTAATATATCAACAAAATAGTTGACGCTCTGTAGGTACCTGTCTACTTGATTATTTCATGAGTGATTACTTAGTATGTTTTTAATTTTCAATATAATTAATTTTCTACTAACCTGGACAGTACGTGTAACGAAGTTGGTGACAGTGTTGCCGGGGAAAAAATTAACAGCATTGATTTTCAACACTTTTAATCCAGATCTTATAATATTATAATCACTTTTTTTAAAGTGTTGTGAACACACGTAGTGCCACTTACTGACATTTTTCATTTTGAGAGCTTCCAGCCAACTTTCTCTTCTCTCCAGATTCTCGGGAAATCTGAAAATAAACACATTTTTAATAACAACCCTTAAAATTGAATTAAAACAATATCAATTGACTTTAAAACATCTACAGTTTGTGAGCAACCTTAAGAATGAAATTTCCATTGAAGTTAAAATAAACATTTTTAATATAAGTATCTCTCTTAATAAAACGTGGATTTTTTACTATTCAAATGGAATCAAATGTTGATGTTTTTGTAAAGCTATCATTAATTTTAGTTATTTTTGAGCTTTCACACTTTCGCATTATGCCGGCTGATTTGTTTTGTTTACTTACCTGACAAAATATAAACAACGCCGCAGTTTTCCTCTTTGACCGCACACTACCCACTTATTAGTCATTGTTTCTCAATAAATATTTATGAATAAATTTTTTGTAACTAAAAATCGATTACTAATCATTGTACCAAATAAAAAAAATTTAAAATCACTTAAAAACGGATTAAAATGACATACGTCCTCTTACAGAACACTATTTGTTGTCAAGACGGTGATAGATCGGGCATCGATTGGGTTTCTTCGTGCTGTGTTCATAATTCTGACCAATAGGAATTAGACCAGCGATAATATTTACGTATCTCGCGTGGGATGTAGATAAAACGGATAACTGTTTATGTTTTGTTACTCATCTTCTAGTATTATTAATCTGAGGTAGTAACTAATCAATAATTAGTTGGTATCCAAAATAATTCTCTTGAACCTTTAATTTCAGCTGACCTGATTTTTTGCCGATTTATCTGTATAAGAACGACATCAAATTACACAAAATGTCCTAAAGCAAAATTATTAGGTTCTAGATTACAAGACTGTACCTTCTAGAAAAAAATTACAAGTGTCTGTACATCAACATCAACAAAAGAATATTTAGTTTTTTTTTTTTAACAAAATCTTGTATTTTGTAGTGACAACTGATTTAATGAAATCACTTAATATTGAGTATAATCTTGAGGACGGGAGACTCTTCATAAACATTTTTAAATTGAGTTTAAAAGCTATTTCACCTTATAATGGCAACTTGTTGCCATCCATTCCTATAGGACACGCAGTTCATATGAAAGAATCATATGACAATATGAAGTTGTTAATTAAATGTATTAAGTATGAGGAATATGGGAGAAAAATTTGCTGTTTTAGCCTTAGTGCTAAGGAAGCAGTTTTGTTGCCTCCTCTGTCAATGGAGCAAGAGAGCAAGTTATTTGCTTTATATGAGAAAACGATAGGCTTCAAGGCAATCACAGATGATAGATGTCTTTATTTATTTTCTTTTAGCCGTAACCATATCTTATATCCTGACTGGGTTTGATACCTAGAGCAAAGTATTTTTTTGATGCTCATTTTTAATGTAGTTGAAAATGCAGAAAAAAATTATTCATGAAGTAAAAGAATATTGAAAATTTGTTGACCAATGTAATTTTTTATTAATCGTCATTCTAGATTAAGGTTTTCTAAACAAGACTTTACCTTTCACTTTCTTAAGGAACTTTTAAAAAAACGCCCTTATCAAGTTCCCTATAGCAGTATAATATTTCTAATATATTTTAACTGTTATCAAAATATTGAGAAAGAAAACATAACTTTCTAACATTTCACGTTTATCAGTTATGTATTTTTCTTTAGTCGCATAAATCTTTACCTATAATTAACCGGCTCGATGGAGTAGTTGGCTAGAGATCGCGATGGCAACTGTGATAAGCAATCTTTCTATCATAGCTGCGAGTTCGAATCCCGCCATCAATATGAGAGTGGTTGTGCATTTGGTTTCTTTCATCAATGTGAACTCCTCTCGCGCAGTTTCAACTTTTGATTCTTGGGTTTTCTAATTTCTGTGGTGTTTATTTATTATTTTTATTATAATTAAATTTGCTTATTCTTTATTTTAAAATGCCGAACTATATAATATGAAATAGATAAGAATCTTTTTTAAAGTTTTGGTTTAATACCTATTTCTGTAAAAATAATCTATTTGATTGCCTAATTTTAAAGGACACATTGCGCGAATTCGTCATGTATTAAATTCAATCATCAATCAGAGAATAAAATTAGTATAATTGTAGTACATTGTTACCAATTATAGTAATTTTTATTTATTACAAGGGGGCGGTAGCTCAGTGATTCGTGTCTAGATAACAAACTGCTAAACTAACAGCACTCCATTCCTTATTGTGATATTATATTTCATGGAAGATATCATTAAGAAGTAGCTGGGACACAACTATGAACTCTATGGCTTTATACCGTTTTCAAACAATCATTGCTTTCCTAGATTCGGAAGGTGTTAATAAAAATTTTTAGATACATTTTTCCGGAAGAAGGCTAAATAAATATCAACTACGTAATCAAGTGACGAGTTCAAATTTATGTGTTTTATATTTACCGTAAATTTTTGGTAAAATACCTGGGGATCGATGTCATCTTTACCTTTTTATATACCTATACTGATAGAGAAAGTATTAGTGTCGTAATAAAATGTTAGATTATGATGAAAATACAAAATTTATGCGAATTGGCATTTCGTCTGTGTGTCTGTCTGTCGCTGGTCATTGTTGTGATTGCATTTTCTCAAACACGTATCAATGTGGAAATCTGAAATTTTGCATATATGTGAGGTCCAAGGACGAACTCTATGAATATCAGTCAAATTGGTGCACCAAGGAGGGCATGACTTAAAGGAACAAAAAAGAAACTGCATCAAATCAAAAAACGTGTCAAATAAAAATTGTTCAAAATGAGGATATGCGCCGAAAAGAAATCTTGAAAATGTCTCGTAAGATTAACCGTTATTGAGAAAAACGTTTAAAATTAATTTCATTTATTTAAAAAATAATATCGGTCTCGTCTCGTTTATCTCATTTGCCTCATTTGTCCCATTTGTCTCGTTTCTCTCATTTATCTCATTTGTCTCATTTGTTTTATTCGTCTCATTTATCTATTTATCTTTTTTACCTTATTAATCTTATCTATCTTATTTATTTTATATATTTTGTTCATTTTAATTATTTTATGTAAATAAATAAAATAAATAAAAATGATATTTTCATTTAAATTAATTTCTTTCTTTCATGTCAAAATGAATATGATGAGAATGTACGGTCGAAGAGCATCTAGTCGAGACCGACTTTTTATAATCGGTATCAATGTGGCTTTTTAAAATTTTAAAATATTTTCTTTATTTTGCATTTAACAATTTTTAAAAATATGTAAAATATGCATAGGCATAAAATTAATCGGTACCTAAGTTTAATAAAGTAAATGAAATAACATGTGGAAAAAGTTCAATGTTAAGTTAACATCTATATTTCCTAATACTAGATTTTCATTAATTCTATCAATTTAACTGATTTAAAATAGAGCATGAAAGATTTTTGTCATTATATTTTAAATTACTTTTTTGTTTCCCAGAAATATTTTATATAATCCAATGATTGTAACTACACAACTAGGTAAATTTCGATGAGAATATGAGATTTTAATTAATTATTATTTCAAACTAGTTGTTATATAACTTTATGCTGCTTAAGTAGATTATAGTAGTAGTAGTAGCTACTTATTTTACTAGGCAAGTAGGCCACAATGGGCCCTTTTTACCTAGGAACCTACAGTTTAGCGTGGACTCCGAACCACGGTCTTCGACTGTCAACTAACCCACCGCCTGGGCCTGCCCGCCTGCACCGCTAGCAGAGTGGCAAACCTCCTGGGTAGGTCTCTTCGACCCTCCACCGGGGCTCGCCTCTCCGCCTGTATCAGGCTAGCGGCCTTCCGGGGATTGCTGCTTAACTTCACTGATCGAATATCGGAAATTAAACGGATGTCCATACCTCATCCCCAAGTAGATTATAAGTCAGTGTATAGAATTTACAGTATTAACTTGGTGTTGCACGAACTTAAATTTTAATTAACAGGGAAAACTAAACAGGTGATATTGCAGTAATCATTTGTTGTAGCAAGTCATCGGTTAAGTAAATAAAATGAAGAGAAAAATTAATAATTACATCATAGTATATTGAATCTACCATAAATATATAGAATACCATCCATATTATGTTCCTAATTCCCACCTTCTTAGCCAAAAATTGGTTCATGTGATGATCTTGGATAATTTTTGATATGATTTGATGCATTTTCCAAACTATACTCTCTTTGGGGTATTCCCTCCACGCAAGCTTCGAAAAGATCAATTTTGACGTAAACTTTTGTTTCCATGACCTACTCCCTTAATTTAGTGATATTTCGCCGTACACTTTTAGGCATGTAATATAATGCTCGAAAACAGAGCATTTTATTGAGAAAACATCTTTTTTTTTGTAGACAACCTTGAAATTTTAAGAGTGAATGTGCCAGTGACCCCCCTCGTTTGAGACGGCTCTGATTAAATATTTTAAACAGTTTTACATAATTAGATATCAAATTTAATGGATATTCAATATACCAGATTTACAATTCTACCTATACCCGTTTTGGATATATTTAGAGAAAGCGATTGTCAGAACTCCCACTTTAGGGGGCTGTAGCACTCTTAGGAAGCATTTTTCGACCTAGGAAACTTTTTTTTTGTCGTAGAATTTGCTGATGAATTATTGCACGCTAATTTCTGGACACCCTGTATAGTCTGAGCATAAAAAGAGTGTTTCTGATAAAGAAGTTATAAATGACGTCATTTTAGCCATCGTTGTTTAAATAAATATTTCATTTTATGATAAGTACTCGTATAATAATCTTATCAGCGCATTTAAGGTTCTTAAATGTTTTCAGAGAAAAGTCTTGTGGCGTCAAGTACACAATAATATATAAAATCTAATTTTTTATATAAAAGTTTCTTCATATAGTTGCAATATTCACAAAATCAATAATAACAATAAAAAAAAAACTGCCTTTTTTTGTTTTTCTTTTGATTTTAATCACATGCAAAACAAAAAAAGTAAACAATATATTATGGAGACTCAGAACAATGCACTTAATCGTGCTAAAACTAAACGCAAGTAGGGGTGACAATCTGCATGCAGATAGGGAAAAATCTATGAAAAGTTGTCCTTGGAAGACCGACTGAACTCACGATATGAATGTAAATGGCTTTGGTGGCGGAAAAATTCACTGAATATGTAAGGTGAAACATTTTGTTTGAGTTTCAAAGGTAAGTTTTAAATTAAATATGCTGCTCATTTTTATGCGATGCTAAACTTTTGAACAAAAAAGGCATGTACAGGATGATTCAAAAATACGTATTAAATATTTAGGATAAATTGCTCTAATGCTCACATCAAAATAAGAAAAAACTTGAGTCTGTCAATGCCGGATTAAGGAGATATTTTCTTTGAAAGTGATTCACAGTTATCTGAAAATCGGAAAAATGGACAAAAATGTCTAAATTTGACATGAATAGCTTTAAAATTATTTAGAAAGTACACGAAGAGTAACAGAAAAATTTCAAATTGTATTAAAAGGGAAGACTTTTAAGCGGTTTTCAAATTAATTATTAATTAAATTAAACTCCATAAACTCTCCTGTATCCCTGAAAGTACCTCAAGGTACCTTGTTTGGGAAAGGGCTACACATTTAGAGACAATAAACACACACCCAATGTCCAGATATAGGTACTAGTATCAATTTCTGGTTTAGAAAAATCTTAGCTCCTCGACCGGGAATCGAACCCGGGACTCCAGAGTGAGATGCAAGTCCCATTCCAATTCCGAAACATTTTAATTATAAATAAAATGTTTCATTTACAAAAATTTCCTATCGAATATTTCGCGCCCTGAGCCAGTCAAACATCCATGTGCAAGTAGCATCGTGACAATTGAGAAGCCGGATGAGGGCGGAGTCTGGGGGGATTGAAAACAATTCAAAAAAATAAAAAAAGTTAGCTCTTTTTTGTCTACTCGACAATTTATTTGGATTTTAAACTAAAACAGAACGAAAAAGAATAAATATAAAATATAATACACACCACATAAATTAGACAACCCTCAAACCAAAGCTGAAGCTGCATGGACAGAGGTTACACAATTGAAAAACACGCGGACAAGCACAACTAAACCCTTCAACTTTGTCAGAATAGAAACCGGGAATAACATTTAAAAATATTTAATGGTTTTAGTACTTACAATTAGAGTTAAAAATTGGTGCGAAGCATTGATAAATTTTGATTTCTTATGAAAGGAAAATTAATAATTCAAAAAAACCCTTCTGAATGAAATTCTGAGAGGGTTTACGTCTGATCCGCTTAATTTCTAGTTGAAAATAGAAAATATTCTTTATATAAAAACGTTAGGATTATAAAAGATGGTTTTAAATAAATTTTGGATGAAAAATATTTAAAGGAAAAAGAGAACAAAGGGAAAGAAAGAGAAAGAGGTAATTAAGAATTTTGGTGGGGTTGGACCTAGAGGGGCTGTCGAAAGATTGGTAACGACTGGTAAGGTAATTTGAGTAATGCTGTTGGTTAACGGACTATCCAAAAGTTTGTATTGTTCAAATGTTTGCGAGATTTTTCGAATATAGTCCGTTATGGGTTCTATGTCCGGGCATAACTGGTATAAATATCTAATAGAGGTGCACCTTAAAGAATTTATGATGAGTAGATATTTGTTTTCCAAAACTTTAAATTTGTGTAAGTTCGTCGGCGATGCGCTGTACCACTCCGGTGCCACATATGTTAGGGCCGGCATCAATACGCATTTGTACATTAATATTTTATTGGTCCTATTTAGTCTGTTATTCCTTGCCATCAGATATCTGGACAAAGAATAGACTTTTCGTATAGTTGAGTTAATGGGTTTCAAAAAAGTTAATCTTTATCCAATTGAACCCCTAAATACTTAACGTCTTCTTTGGTTTGAATTTTGGTATCCCTGATCGAAATTGGCATCAAGATTTTGCTATCTTTAAAATTTTGGGTGATTATAATAGCCTCCTATTTTTCCTCGTTGACCCTAATCTTCCACCGGTCATAGTACTCTGTCGCATAAGTCATGTGCGCTCTCAGCAGCTGGTTTGCTGCCTGAGTGCTGTAGCTGTGAGCGTACATAGCCGTGTCGTCGGCGTACATGGCTAGCTTGATGTTAGGAAACTTCGGGAAATCGGAGACATACAAATCGAATAATTTTAGGGCGAGAACCGACCCTTGGGGAACACCAGAGCTAATGTCCCGCGAAGTTGACAGTTTATTATTCACTCGAACCTGTATCGTCCTGCTGCTCAGGTAAGAGTAAATAAGTTTAATGAGAAAACCAGGAAAGTGCAATAAGCGTCATTTATATATAAGCCGCCCTGAGCGCCAGACTGCATCGAGTGGATTCTCAATATCCAAGAGCACCATGATAGTGCTCTTACCGAGATTATACTGCACCTTAATATCATTAACGATCTTAACGACTTGTAGTGTGGTATTTCTCCCCTTCTTGAGGCCAGTGTGGTGTTCGTCGCGGACGATGTCAATATCATCCTGAATAGCGTTTACTCTGCTCAGGATGAACTTTTTCACAAGCTTGGAGATGGTCAACAGCAAAGAGATATGACGATAATTGCTGGCCGAGTTGGGGTTTTTGCCTGGATTCACGACGAACTTCCACGATTGTGACCAGTATTGTAGTCGCAGAATGCCGTTGACGATATACACAAGCTGCAATATACCTTTCCTCGGTAGGTTTTTGAGAAACTTATAATCAATACAGTCCTTTCCTGCGGCTTTAATATTAACTAAGGTCTTGATAAGTTTTGCATTTCGGAGGGCTTGGTCATGACGTTTTCATATTCCTGTCGAGTCAACTGGATGTCACGACCAATAGTTTGATTTGCTATATTTTCAATGAGGTCGTGATCTAAATTATTTGGCTCTTTTTGATTGTGGACATTCTCGAATTGGTCAACTAAATTGTTTGCTTTTTGGCTATTTTGATAAGTGTGTTTGTCCTTGTTGGTCCAACAGGGCAGGCATTGCATCCCGTACACACCTCAAAGCTTTCGTTAGCTTCCGCAGCGATTTGTCATAAGGATTCAAAGCGTCCAGCTTATCACTCCAGTTCCTGTTCTTCGCAGTGTTCACTGCAGTTCTGATATGCCTTTGTAGCCTATTTATCTCGGTTTTGCGCCCATGGTTCGCTGCCAGAGCCATCTTAGTCGGTTTTAGTCCGTATGTTTTGTTTGACCGCATCGTCCAGTTGGTCTGAGCAACCCCCTGTCTAGCCTCCTGGAATAATCTAGTGAACGTCTGTACCTTATCTTTCAGAGCGGCGATCGTAAGAATATTGTTGTTTAAATTAGATTTTGTTTAAAAAATTTCAAAAATTGTGCCAATTGGCATGCCGAAACAAAGTAACCTTAATTTTGTCATCCTCATTGGGATGTGAGTTCCTCCAACGCTACTGGTAGCGTGGTTACCCACGATCTTGTTGATTATTATGTCGAGGATTGATGGTGTGCTTCCGTTATCTGGAAAGTGAGTTGGAGCGCCCGGGTACTCCAGGGTTACGTTGTGATACGTTAATAGTATTTAAAGAAGGTGTTTTACAATATTTTTGTCAAAGCATTTTGTATTTTTCATTTGAACTGGAAATGGAAGAGGGATGAAAATTAGTTTTCCTATACCCCACCAGCAGTTACCGAAGCAGCAGTGGCCGCAACGTTGGACATAAGGCAAAAGCCCTAGGCAGGCAGCAAAGTATTTTATGGTCCGAACCGAAGGGATGTAAAAAGGTACTTTAAGCCCTCAAACTAAGTATATAAAGTGACCAATTAAGACTGGTTTTACTATAATCATCAGCTTAAAGTCACCAACTTCTCATATGATCCCTTTCTAGCACTATTTGTTGTGAGGCGTGCCAGAAAGAGAGCGCAGGTGAAAATGGTGACTTTAAATTGATGAGTATTGTACATAAAGTATGTATTTATTTTCATTTTTCATTTATTATCTATGCATTTTCATTACTATTGGACACTCGACATTAACAAGCATTTCCCCGTCAAGAGTCAAGGTGCCGGTCAGTAAATAATGGTTTTTTATAGCTGCAAGCTGTTCAATGATAAAAACCTTTGTTTTTTGTCCTCATTTTTATAAAGAAAACAGATTTATTGCATAATACATAAGAATATTTTATCATATTATTTGGGAATGTTTCATTAGGTGTTTACAATGTAGTATTAAATCTGCGTAAAAGTCGTCTCTGAAATTTGTCGCTACCTCCAGATCTTTACCATTACATTTGTTTTAATAGTAAGTGGATTAAATTGTATTGACACACACGTAAACAAAGTAGTTGTTAATTATCTTTTTTTACATTTTGCTGACGTTTCGGCAAAATATAAAAATAATTTAATAAAACAGCAATTATTCTAATTTTAACATTAACATCAATATTACATAAAGATAGTTCTGGTAGGGTACTTAAACATATGTAGCTAGAGGTACCTTGTACGAGAGGGAGCTACAAATTTAGAGATAACGGACACATATCCAATATCCCAGTAAGCTGAGATTAATTTCTGCTTTAGAGAAAACCCCAGCTTAGCAACGGGGATCGAGCCCCGAAATCCGAGGTGTGAAGCAAGTGTCCTTACCCCTCAACCACAAGCCTCACGACTAAACACGAGAAATCTATCAACGTAAGAATCTTTTCATTCTTCGTGTTTCTTTACATTATACTGACATTGACTTTTTTTCTTTAGCATATTATAACATACTTCCTGTAAAATTTTTCTTTCTGCTTAAATACAAAAATGGAGCAAATTTCCAAGGCGATAGCCATATACTATAAATCATTCTAAAGATTAAACTCTCCTGAACATAAAAGAAAATATGATGTGGAATAAAAGAAATACAATATTATATTATAACGTAAATATGTTATAATATAAAATCAACTAAACAAACCTATTATAACGACAAAATAAATAATTAATCAAACAAAAATAGGGAAAATTGGAAAATAGTTAATAAAATACTAGGTAGAAATAAAAATGGTATTAAAGACAGTATTATTCTTAATGTCAATGACTGCATTGTAAATAATATTACTGAAGTTGCTACAGCTTTTTGGCATCACTTTTCTAATGTTGCGCCTAAAAAAATGGAGGAACATTTTGGGTCAAGTCTCTCTCTGCCATGCACTTTGAATGATAATTATGTAAATTCAATGTACATTGATGTTGTTACTGTTGAAGGAGTGCACAACATTATTATTCAACTAAAAAATAAAAACTCATCTGGCTATGATGGCCCATAAAGATAATAAAAAATAAAGATCATAAAAAATATAGAAAATAATATCCTGAAACCATTTGTTTATTTAATAAATAGCTCAATAGAAGCTGATACTTTTCCAGGTTGTCTAAACTTAGCGACTGTCATTCCCGTATTAAAAAAAGGCGATCCTAGAGATTTAGATAATTAAAGACAAATCTCCCTCTCTAAAATACTTGAAAGAGTTGTGTACAGCAGAATATCCAATTATGTAGAAAAGAGTAAGATACTAACAGTCTCGCAGCGTGAGATTAGGTCGAACAAATCGGTTGAGACGGCGTCGCCATCTTCTGGCGTATGTTTATGAATGCTTGGATAAGGGTAGGGACGTTGTCTCACTGTTGTTCGGCCTCTGCAAAGCATTTGACACCATTGATAAAGAAATATTAAACAATAAATTAAATAGTATCGGCATTAGGGGTAACATTCTATTATGGCTAATCTCCTATATGGAAAATAGATTGTTAAGGGTAAAAAATAAAATCAGATACTTTTAATGTTTCACTTGGGGTTCCTCAGAGTTCAGTATTAGGTCGATTACTGTTCATGCTCTATGTAAATGATTTACCCAGTTACATAGAGCATGACCCTGTAACGATGTTTGCGGACGACACAACAATTACCGTATCAGCTGATACACCTGAGGAGCTTCACAATATGATTAATAGTGTAACAGAATAATTAAGTACATGATGCCAAACTATCCTGGTATTGGCATATCGACCACGTTTGCAATCAACTAAATAAAGCATCTTTTATAATGTTACAGTTAAAATCTACTCTAGATAAAGCAGGATTAAATAATATATACTATGCTATGGCCTATAGTCACGTATCATTTAATATTCTTGCATGGGGTAGAGCCTTTGAATGTGAAAGAGTTTTTATTTGTCAAAAAAAATTATGAGGCTAATCTTTGATTTAAAAATTAAAGTAAGTTCGTAGAGATATATTTAAAGAAAACTCATCTACTTAGTAAAGGAAAACTCATTCTCACAACACCGTATATTTACATTTTGAAATGCTTAACATTTGTAAAAAATAATTTAAATCTCTTTAAAAAAAGTCAATTCTACACGATTAATCGACGAGATATGGTGATCTCTTGAATGTACCTAGTCCCCATACGAGCACATTTAAGCAATCACCCATCTATAATAATTGTGTTACCTTGTACAATGCTCTCCTGAGATATATTCGTGATATTACATTATGTGAAATTTAAAATAAAGCTAAAAGAATATTTATCAAATAAAATAGTGTCTTCTTTTATTGATGGAAAATAATGCCATGTATTTCTAATTTATATTTATTTGTTATTTTTTAATTCCTTTTAATAATTTTTCTATGTGTAAATGTAGTATATTATGTAGTGCTACATAATACTTATTTATGACTTATACATATACTATTGGAAAATGTTTAATTTGAGTGCCTGTTTGTGTGTGTGCAGTGCATAAAGGATAAAAATAGCAGTCATACATGGGAGAGAAAGAGATATATGTATCAATGTTGCCTTATTGTACGTTGTCTTTGTGAAGTAAAGAGGGCAGGCCCTATCATATCTCGTCTTTCCACACACAGTTTATTGTACAGATATTAGTTGTTTAGGAAAATTCTAGCGATTTGCAAATATTCTCTTTATTTAAAACTAATAAGAAAAACAAAGACAGAGATAGTAAATTGGCCACTCGGGGTAAATTCTCCTAAAGCCCCCAAAAACCACGAAATTGAGAGCACAACCATTGGATGCGTAATTAGTAGTGGGGCAAGTACTGCATAAATTATTCATCTTTAGGTCATGCGCTGCGATGGCCTGCCCTTCATTAGATCAGGTAGCCGATGACACTGTTGGTAATGTTTTGGTTAGTAAGTTTCAAAATGTTGTGGGGTAGAGTTGTTATTTCTGTAAATAACTACGTATTCCTGTTTATTTCGAGAATTTCTAGTTATTTCATGCATAATTGTTTTTAAATTGCATCAAAAAAAACTCAGTGGCAATTCTTTGAGTAATTTTTGGCCATTTGGCGTGAAAGTAAACTGGCATTCTGCTATTAAATAAAAATAAATTAACAAATATTCTAACGAAAATAAAATAAAAAATTCTAAAATGAAATAGATTTTAAAAAAATGAATATTAAAAATTAAACACAACAATTTTTTTTCTAAATATTATTTTATAAGGGGCTCAAAAATGTCGCCCTGTTGCGCCTGGCAACACCCTAATCGGTGATAAAATTCGTTCCTGACATTTAAAACCATGTCAGGAGTCACACTCTGTAGGGTGGCAACAATTTGAGCACGTAACTCTTGCAAGTCACGCGCTCGCTCGTGGTCATGTTTATAAATTTGCGATGTTGCATATCTCCACAAAAAAAAATCATTAGGCGCCAAGTTGGAGCATCTTGGTGACCATTTTATTGCGCCTCTTCCACTTATAAGACGATCAGGAAAAGTGTTGTCTAAAAACTCTTGCACTCTTCTTGCATTATGAGCAAAACAGCCATTTTGCTGGTACCAAATCTCCCTGAAGTTGACGTCAAGAGCTTGAACAGCCGGAATATGAATAATCTGCAAAATGTTTAAATATTTTTCGGCATTTAAGTTACCGTCAAAGAAAATAGAACCAATGACATGATCACCTAAAATGCCGGCCCAAACATTTACTTTTTGTGGATATTAGGTACGTAATGGTACACTCAAATGTTTATTTTCCATTGACCAATATCGAACTACAGAAATATTATGCCGGCCATGTATGGAAAATGATGTTTTATTAGTGAATAAAATATTCTTGATAAAATTTTGGTTTTCATTAGCTTTTTCCATCATGGTTTCACAAAAATCCATTCGTTTCAAGAAAAATTTGTTGGGTTGTCAAAATTTTATAGCAGTGGGTGGTACTTATTTCTTTTTAGAATATTCCGCACTGTTCGCTCTTGTACACCAATTTCTTGCGAGATTTGTTTACTCGAACAAGGTGCATTTACCTCGGCGAAACTACAGTCATTAGTTTCCCGCCTTTCCCAATCTGTCATTAAGTTAACTGTAGGCTCGTCTTCGTCATTTAAATGACTACATTTTCTGCAACTTGTCGCACATCCCACAGATTCAAACTTATGAATGATGTTTAATACAGTTTGAACTGTCGGGGCAGGACGGTTTTCAAATATAAAAATGAATCGCCCGATATCTCCCTCAGCAGTATTACCATCGTAATACCACCTGATCATTTGCACTTTTTCTTCAGTTGTATAAATAAATATACATTTTTAAGTTAAAGAGAAATTCCAGTTTAATTTACCACGCTAACGGCTGACGCAATAATAAAAGAAATGAGACAGCAGCAATGTGAGGGCAGTTTACCACTGTTTATTGCAGTGTTGCCAGATTGTGAAATTGTGATTATCAGAAAGTAACAATGAAATTACCAGATTTTAGGAAAAATTACCAGTTACTTCAAATAATACGCCAATATTCAAAAACTTTATTATAAAAAAATAAATAAACAAAAGTATAACAGGTACAAGTAAGTATATTGTATAGAAACTTTTCAAATAATAACAATTGGCTGTCAAGTTCGACTTCAGAAATTATATTACCATCTTCATTCTCGTTTATATTTTTGTATAATATTATGGAATTTTATGATTCTTTCACGCATTCTGAACTTAATAAAATACCATTTACTATGTTCGTCATTAATTGATGGTGATAGGTTTGATCTTTTTGGTTTTGATTAAATTTCGCTAACTATTGAAAAATGCATCCACATGTAGCACTGCGTGCAGCCTGCACTCATTGCAGAAAGAGGGGTAGAGCTCTCATTTTTCGTGCAGTGTAGCATTTATTTTATAATTATAAAATAAATGAGGGTAGTTGCATGAACAAAATCTCGTATGCCACTCTACTACTAACTAGATGTCGCCAAATGTTCCGTTGACCAATATAGTCGCGCCAGCATTATTATTATTATTATTATTTTTTTTTTTCGGTTTCCCGATGCCGGTCAGTCCTCCCGTGGCCTCCGACGCCTCACGGGAGTCGCGCCGGCGCATCAACTACAGCCACTCCCCACATCCCGCAGGGTTAGTGACTGTAGATACTAGAATCGTGTGCCCTAAGCAGACGGAGAGAACCCAGAATGACCGCCTTCTGCATTTGACCTGCTAGCCACTCGGCTGGTTTTTGGCAGGCCGGTATGATCTTCAGTTCCGAGAGCAGCGTAGGCTTTATCCCTCCGAGTACACCGATAATAAGGACGACCATTTTGACCGAGTAGCCTGGGTACAGCACTTGGAGCTCGTACCGGAGATCGCGATATTTGGTCCGTTTCTCCTCCTCCTTCAAGGTGATGTTTTTCTCCGCAGGTGCCGAGAACTCGATGACATACATCACCTTGAGTTGATGGTCGAGGAGGACTATGTCAGGCTTGTTGGCTTGGATTAGCCTGACAGTCGGGAACGAGTAGTTCCAGTAAATCCGGCATTTCTCGTTCTCGACAACGGACTCAATATCTCCGGGGACGTAAGGCAGCACTGGTGTCTGGTCTACCCCGTACAAGTGCCTTAGATGGTAGTATAGCACTCGTAAGGCCGCGTTATGTCGGTGGATGTAGGCCGAAATCGCATATATGGGGCATGCAGAAAGTAAATGCATGAGCGATTCCGGCGTCTGATGGCAGGTCCTGCAGTTGATATCAGGAACCTCTACACGCCACACGCGGCTACGGTAGACCAAGGTGTTGATAACACCATCTTGGCAGGCCATAATGAATCCCTCGGTCTCCGACTTAAGCCCTGCTGACCTTAGAAAGGCGAAGGTCAGCCTGGTCGATAAACCCAGTGTTTCGATGTTCTTATAGAAGACACCATGCTGGGGTTTATCGACGTGCTGCCGAAACAGATTTTCCTGTTCGGCAGCTCTAATTCGGGCTTTCAGACGATTTGGCTGAAGTTCGGTGACTGACTCAACATCAGCACCTCGCCGGCCTCCTCGCCTGATGTCAAATGCGAGTCCGAGTTCATCTGCGGCTCTTCTTGCTGCCTTGAACAATCCTGCTCCCACTCCTACAGTTTCGTGATGTTTTACGAACCGCAAGAGGGGATCTGAGCTCCTGAGTATGTTACATGCCATACTCAGTACTACTCTGCCATGCGTACACTCCAGGCTCAAGAGTCCTCGGCCTCCCCGTTCACGTGGGAGGTACACACGAGGAACGGACGATCTAGGATGAATACTTCTGTGAATATTCATCATCTTGCAGGTATCTCTGTCTAATTGACGCAGCTCACCTACCCTCCACTTTACTACTCCGAAGGAGTAGAGCAGAATCGGAACGGCAAGCATATTAGTTGCAGACACCTTGTTCTTCCCGGGAAGAAGGGGAGAAAAACCCTTTTTGGGGGGGGGGGGGGTTTCCCGGCCGGGGGAGGTTTTTTTTTTTTTTTTACCCCCGGGGGGGGGGTTTTGTTGCCCCCCCCGTTTTTTTTTGGTTTCCCCGGCATCCAGATGTCTTAGGATGCTTCCGTCTGCGAGCTGCGCGTCTTAGAAATGTGGCCCACATTGATATCGGTTTGCGGAGGAAGAGGAAGACTAGGGAGTCACCCTGGAAAACTCCTCTATTATTATTATTATTATTGTTATTGTTATTAATACCTTAACGTTCAGTAATTATACACTTGAACAAAACTCTATATTATAGATCGTTCTAAGACGTGCGCTTTCATGCTTTCTATTTTCAATTCGGACTTTTCATTTTTGAAAAAATTTAAATAGCTATGTAATATTTCAACAAACCTCGTAACTCGGGAATCCCAACCCCATTATGCATAAAATTTCAGTATTCTTAAAATTTATCTTATTTCTACTCCCATTTGATAGGAGTGAATTTTAAGACATCCTGTATGCCAAAATCCAGAAGTTGTTATTTTCCTAAAAAATCTGTGGTTTTTCACGATTTAATTATTGATACTTCATTTTTGACGGAAAAATATTAAATGACAAAATTATAAATTTATTAGTAGCTAATTTTTAACTAAAATTTTTAATAAAAAATTTATTCTTGGAATGGGCTGGAACCTTTGATGCGAAGATAACACTGACGTAGTTTTCCACGAGACACCAAATCACTATATACTTCACTCGACGCACGTTTCGCCAACCAAGTTGGCATCATCTGGAGATGATTAAAACTAACCTTATGCTAACAATGTACACTATTGATACCTAAACTATTGTCACGGTTCCGTAACCAACCTACTAACCATAGGGCTACCTGGAATTGGCCCTTTGTCACCAATCACACTATTTTTATACTTTGTGATTCGATTCAGCATAGTTGGTGAAGGGAAAATAACGGAAAAGTAACTGTAATCTTGTTAATATTGCCTGTATAAAGAATTACTTGAATAGAAGTTGTTTGACTAATTTCTAAATACCACAGGTAATACAACATCTTGTATCCCTAAAGATACTTCGCGGTATTTTGTGCGGGAGGGCGCAACACATTTAGATACAATAGATATACACCCAATATCTGCTGCCCCAGGCTCAAACAGCATTAACAACTGACGGTGGAAGAAATTTTCTTCCACTCACCGCCACCTGGTATAAGTTTTCAACTCATAGTTGAACGAGGAGCAGCAGATTCCATACTGGTTCGTCGAGGGACATACTGTGGTAATCCCCAAAATGGAAATGCCTCAACTCTTGCTACCAGGTATTTACACATATCTTATATGCCTAGGATACTGAAGTCTGTTGATCCGGTCTTCCAACAGATACACGAAGAGCGTGGTGGTAAGAAGGGCATGGCAGGTTACAAGGACAGTCTGCTGATAGACTGCTGTATTACAAGCGAACTCTATTGATGGCCTGGATTGATTACTGCAAACAAACCTGTGAATTTCAATATGAGCCAGCTAGCAACCGAAGGTATAATGTCACCCATTTATTTTATATGTACGACCTTAAACTTTATGCCACCGGAAAGCGCTAACTACGAAGCGCTCTCAAGGTGTTCGAAGAATACATGCGGGCAATTGGTATGGAGTTTGGGTTGGACAAGTGTGCAATCATCCACCTCAAGAGAGGACGTTGTAAGGAATTGTCTGAAGTGCGTAGCTTGCAGACGAAGGCATCCTAAGGCATCTGGATGCCGGAGAGACCTATACATATCTGGGTGTGCAATAAAGGCACATTCAGGATGTAAAACAAATAAATAAATCTCTCCGCGGCAAGGACAGACATCGACTCCGGAACGATTTGATCTACCAAACTTTCGGGGAGGAACAAGGTATTTGCTATTAACATGCTTACCGTTCCGGTTCTGCTCTATTCCTTTGGAGTAGTAAAATGGACAGAAGACGAATTGTGCCTATTAGACAGAGACACCCGCAAGATAATGAATTGTACAAGGTGCATGCAATTCGATCTCTACACATGTGTACCTATAGCAAAACAAATATGATTTTATTTAATGCAGTTCAATTCGTATTTGAGATTCAAGGGTAATAGTAGTTGTATTGTATTTTGTGTATAATTATTGTTATCAGTTTAATGTTTTTATCTACTATTTCCATTATTTCGAAAACAACAAACAATTTTAAATATAAGTACAAATTGTTAGTAATTCAAATATGTAATTAATATGCAGCATTTGTAAATACAAGACTGCTTTTAGTAAAACAGAATAAATAAATTTCATAATCTTTAGGTACTAATCCTGCTTTAACCTTTTTTTAAATTACATTACTTTTTCCCATTTTAATTTAATTTTTATTGCTATGTTATTTCTTCTTTTCAATGAATGTTGCGCAAATATACAAATTTTTAATTAATCTCTTTTATGTGATAATAAGTTGTTAAAAGTGTATAATTTAATTTTATATGTACATATTTTTTCTTCGTAAAATTATCACTGTGACTTATTTCAGTGTCCTGAAGATGAAATAAATTATTTCGAAACGTCTTAAAAAACAATTTGTTGTTTTAATTATTGGCCTCAACCCCACTAAGTCTAAAGAAAATATGCATATAACAGGCAACCAAATATTCAGTTAAAATAATGATTATTCACAGAAGTAGTCATCCTAGGTCGTCCATTCCTCGTGTGTACCAACCACGTCAAAGGGGGGGGGGTCGAGGACTCTTGAGCCTGGAGTGTACGCATAGCAGAGTAGTACTGAGTATGGCATGTGACATTCTCAGGAGCTCAGATCCCCTCTTGCGGTTTGTAAAACATCACGAAACAGTAAGAGGGAGCAGGATTGTTCAAGGTAGCAAAAACTGGAGATGAACTCGGTGTCGCACTCGACACCAAGCGAGTTGGCCGGCGAAGTACTGATGTAGAGTCAGTCACTGAGCCTCAGTGAAATCGCCTTAAAGGCCGATTTAGAGCTGCCGAACAGGAAAATCTGTTTCTACCGCACGTAAATGAACCCCAGCAAGGTGTATTCTATAAGAACATAGAAACATTGGGTTTATCGACCAGGCTGACACTCGCCTTCCTAAGATCAGCCGGGCCTAAGTCGTAGACAGAGGGATTCATTATGACCTGTCAAGATAGTTTTATCAACACCTTGGTCTACCGTAGCCGCGTGTGGCGTGTAAATATTCCTGATATCAACTGCAGAACATTGCGTCAGGCGCCGGAATCACTCATGTATATACCTTCTGCATACCCCAAATATGCAATTTCGGCTTACGTCCACCGATATAATGCGACGTTACGAGTGCTATATTATCATTCAAGGCACTCGTATGGGGTAGACCAAACATCACTGTTGCTTTACGTTCCCGGAGATATTAAGTCCGTTGTCGAAAACGTGAAATACAGGATTTACTGGAACTACTCGTTCTAGACGGTCAGGCCAATCCAGGCTTGACATAGTCCTCCTCGACTATCAACTCAACGTAATGTATCTCATGTAGTTCTCGGTACTTGCTGAGAAAAATATCACCTTGAAGGAGGCGGAAAACCTGACTTCTATCAACACCAACTGAGAGATCAAGAAGTCAAGTTATGTAAAGATGTTCCGTTAGCAGAAAGTGCATATCTGTCGCACTTCTATAGTGGCAAATAGCACCTGATGGAGAATATTTCATAATGTACATCAAAGAATACTTGAGGACGAGAGTATACATTAACACCAGGGCTACTCTAAAGTCACACGACCTAGTAGAAATAGCTACAGTTATCAATATGAAACACTCAGAAGATACAGATATTTGGCAGATTAACTATGTACAACGCTGCGAAAAAACTCGTCTTTGTAAGAGTTCAAATAACCCTAACAATTCGCGTATAGTAATCGGACTAATATATCAATAAAGTTGGCATATCGGTCCGCAAGTGATGGATGGTGCCAGGTAGCGAAATACCCAAATACGTAAGCGACACTTGTTTACTATTTTAGCAAAGACTAACATTTGATTTTAATCTATTCTTATGCCACGTGGTGTGTACAACGTAATTTATTCCTCTCCATTTTATTGTTGATAATTTTATTTGTTGTATTTTATTCTTGATATTAATTTAATAATAAAATATGTCAGACCTGCTCAAGGGTAAAAAGTGGCCATACGCTGACAAAGTGAATAAATTTAAACGGTGCCGCAGCAATGCGATTCGTAGGCCGCTCTCTTCAAGAACACGGTTATAGATTGGTTCATGTTACGTGCAAAGTGCATGCTTTACACCTTGTGGCAGAAACTATTCGACAAGGTTTTCGAGAGGTAGATGCATTAATGGCAAGTACAAAAAAAAGTGTTTCTTAAATCTTCTAAACGTCTTCGCGCATTTCATGATACTGCAAAATTTTTACAGATCTTTTCCAAGCTAGTTAAGAGGGTAAGTTGTGCACACATTGTTATAAATTGTAACAGTTTATTGCCTTTATAGTAGTCAATTTCTTTTATTACACTTATTATAATGCATACGCCTATGTCCTCCGGCGCTTTTTTTGCCAACTCTATACATCAACACCGTAGCTGAAATCTGAAAGTGATGCATAGACTGTATTCACTTAGAAAAGGAACATTATTTATATCATTGCGTGGCGGACAATCATGTACTTTAGAGCGTTATATATGGTCTGTCGTCCATTTTAAAGAAGAGTCAACTACAAAAAAATGAAGATTTCTGTGGAATTGACAACGTAGTTTTTTAACTAGATGTATTGATATTACTGCAATGGTTGTCTGAACGTATATGAGGTTTTGTAAACCTACGACGTATGACCCGTCTCCAAGTGAATACAGCAATACTGATTGCCGGGCAAACTTCTTCCTCCTCTAGAAGTCTGACAGAGAGATTCAAAGTATGCATTTGCTGGATTGTCTCTATTGAATGGGAGTGTAGTTTCGTAGACTTCGTTCCAGAAGGTTTTTACATTGGTCGGATCGTTGACCACATTCTGTGGCTCTTGAAATAGGTGAGAATGATTACTACCGAGAAACATGTTTTGCTCGATATTTCTCACCTGCCATTTTAATGATTTTTTTAATAGCCATGAGCGCTCGAATCCTATCTAGACAGTACTTGATGCTGTCAGAGAGAGTCGTGTTGATGTCTTAGACTGGTTCCTATGTGCCGGATTTTCGATGTAAATGGCTTACTTGATGTTATGTATTCCAAGACATTCTGGATAAGAGAATAGTGCTGTCTGACAGACCTGAGGTTAACCTCTCATAAAAAAACGAGTTGCTTCGCAGAGTTGTGCACGGCATAGCTGATTGTCAAATATCTGCATCTTCTGGAAGTTCCTCGTCGATGACGGCGTCCATTCTTTCCAATTCTTGTGACTTGAGGATAGTCCTGGTATTGTAGCTAACCCTCGTCCAGTCCACATAGGTCCAGTCTACGTAGGTGTACTTCACCGTGGTACAAACTTAACCTCTTACTCAAGAAGTATACTTGATCTCTTAGGTGTTGTTGAGAAAAGGCGCGATGCCTGGATGCATATTACACCAAAGTTCATACAATTGCGCCATATATCCAATACGCGCACATTCATTGCTCTCATAACGGATCAACAAATCATCCTGTGGTACCACAAATAATTTAATTATTGTTTAAATATCAAATTTGTAAATAGCGTAAATAAATTATATCACCATTAGATAAATGGTGAATGGAAACGCCAGTCAAAAAGAATGCGCTCTGTCTCCCGAGTCCCGTTTGCTGGCTGCGCCACTGGAAACTACTATTTTTGTATCGATGGAAAGAAGTATATTTTTGTTCTTCTCACTTCAGTTACCTAGTTGGTACTTAATGTTATCAATAAACATTATAATACCAACAACACAGTTAAACAAAAATGAAAAATTACCAAGGATGTCATTTATGAGAAGGGTCTATATAAGAGCGACTTTTAATATTTTAAGTAGGTAATAGATGATATATAATATGAACAATACGCCTTCACATTATGGATTTACTCTTTTTGGCTCTCAAAGACCTAAAGGCAAAATCATTAATAAGTTATATGTATAATATACCTTATAAAAGGGTGGGAAATGCACATGTGTCAGAAGTTAAAGTAGCTTCAAATCAGGAATATTACTGCCATTTTATTTTTTATAAAAAATATAAAATACTACTATTTTATTTAATTAATTTATATTTTTACTTTCAAATACATTACATTTTACAATAATCTAATGCTTTTCGTTGTAGTTACAGAGGCGTAGTTGTTTATGTTAACTAATTAATTATTTAATTCAATAACTTATTTATATAACTGCTCTTACAAAATATTCGCTAGTGCAACTCGCTATTTAAAAAAATATATTGATCCTCTTAAGAATTAAAATGTGATCTAAGTATGTTAAATCATGTGTTTTTACTGTAATTACCTTTTCGTTATTTTTAGAATTATGGTAGTAAGAGAGATAAATGAAGTGCGCCAGATTTTATAAAATAACCCACAGGGTTTTTCCAATCATTTTAAGACATGTTCTTTAATTTCGACTAACAGTGAATCACGTGTTTATATTTTAATAATATATGGTCTTTATCGGTTTTTTTTCATTTCTTAAAGTTAAATAGGTTTAGCAGTCGTTTAATACTCTAATTGCAATTTCTTTTCCACCAGTTTTTCTTTGAGGACTCGCAAAACTTATTTTAAGCTTTTGATGGATTCTGGCTTTTAGAGATTGAGTTTTGGGATATAAATACGAATATCACTTCTTATTATTAACGGTAGAAATGCTAGGAATACACTTAATACTGTCCGTTTCACTGTTCCTAAAAATATACAAATTTTAACAAAAACGGAACTCTCATAAATAGCGTTAATTTATGTAGACTAAATTTAAAAAAAAATATTACAAAAAAAAATAAAAAGTGAAAATCAATAATGAGGGACTCAACAGATTTTCCACTTGGCAGGAAATAAAATTACCATTGTCTTCCTGGGGTAGTTCATTCCAGACCTTATTTACTCGGCGCCGATGATCATCGAAGGAATCGTACCGGGCAGCGTGTTTTGCTCCATATTACTCACCTGCCATTTCAACGATTTTTTTAATAGACATGAGCGCTCGAATCCTATCTAGGCAGTGCTTGATACTATACATCACTGTCAGATATAGAGTGGCGTGTTGGCATCTTAGTCCGGTTCCTATGTGCCAGACTTTCGATGTAAATGCATTACTTGATATTATGTATTCCACGACACTCTGAATTCGAGAATCGTGCTGTCTGGCCGAGTTGAGGTTGACCTCTCATGAGAAACGAGTTGCTTCGCAGAGTTGTATATGGCACAGTTGATTTGTCAAATGTCTGCATTTTCTGGAAGTTCCTCGTCGATGATGGTGTCAATTCTTTCCACTTCTTGTAACTCTAGGATAGCCCTGGTATTATGGCTAACCCTCGTCCAGTCTACGTACGAGATGTTCAATATCAGTTACTATTCACCGTGGTAGATGTGCGGCGGACGGGTTACCCTAACTTAACCTGCCCTATTGAAGAAGTATATTTGATCTCTTAGGTGCCGTTGAGAAAAGGCACGATGCTCTCGATGCATTTTGCACTAAAGTACATGCAATCGCCCTACATATCCAATACGCGCAGGGTCACTGTTCTCATAACAGACCAGCAAATCATCCCATAGTACCCTTGAAATGTTTTATTCGGATTGTTAGGATTGTTTACCACAAATAATTTAATTATTATTTAAATATAAAATTTGTAAAAATCTTAAACAAATTGTATCAATTATATCACCATTAGATAAATGGTGAATGAAGAAGCCTATCAAAAAAGAATGCTTTCTGTGTCCCGAGTCCCGTTTGTTGGCTGAACCCACTCGTAACTACAATTTTTTATCGACGAAAAAAAAAATTTTTATTGTTCTCACTTTAATTACCCAGTCGATACTTAATGTTATCAATAAACATTATAATACCACTAACACCGTTAAACACAAATAAAAAATTACCAAGACTGTTATTTATGGGAAGGGTCTATATAAGAGCGACTTTTAATATTTTAAGTAGGTACTAGATGTTATACAATATGAACAGTACGCCTTCCACATTATGGATTTACTCTTTCTCGGTTTCAACAACTTAAAGGCAAAATCATTAATAATTTATATATATAGTATACCTTATAATAGGGTGGGATATACACATATTTCAGAAATTAAAATAGCTTCAAATCAGGAATATTAACAGCCATTTTCTATTTTGTAAAAAATATAAAACAGGGTTATTTTATCTTATTAGTTTATATTTTTACTTTCAAATACATTACATTTTACAATAATCTAATGCACTTCATTGTAGTTACACGGGCGTAGTTGTTTATGTTAACTAATTAATTATTTAATTCAATAACCTATATTTATATAATTGCTTTTACAAAACATTCTAGTGTAACTCGATATTTAAAAAAATATATTGACCCCCTTAAGAATTAAAATGTAATCCAAGTATGTTGAATCATGTGCTTTTCCTCTAATTATATTTGTATTTTTAGAATTATGGTAGTAAGAGAGATAAATGAAGAACGCCATTTCTATGAAATAACCCACAGGGATTTTCCAATCATTTTAGGACAGTTGTTTAATTTCGACTAACAGTGAATCACGTTAAGTTTTTGGTGGATTCTGGCTTTTAGAGATTGAGTTTTGAGATATAAATACGAATATTACTTCTTAATTATTAACGGCAGGAGTGATTGCTAGCAATACGCTTAATACGGTCTATTACACTATTCCTAAACATATATTAATTTTAATAAAAACGAAACATTCATATATAATGTTAATTTCTGTAGACTAAATTTAGAAAAAAAATTACAAGAAAAAATAAAAGAGAAAATCAATAATGAGTAAATCAGCAGTAATTCTTCTACTTGGCATGAAATAAAATTACTATAGTCTCCCTGGGGTAGTTTATTCCAGGCTTTATTTACTTGGCGCCGATGATCACCGACATTGTCTAGGGGATGGGGTAAATTACTGAAGCACCCCAGCACTGGGCTGCTTCATCGCGAATAAATTTCCTATAATTTTTACATAAAACTAAATTATTCCCAAGCATTTATTTCATTAAATTACAAATTAACTATTACATAAAAAAGGTTAAATCATTTTCTTAGAATTTTGGCAGAAAACGTATGCATTCAAACTATAGAGTCTAAATTATTCAGAAGTAAAAGAACACACAGTATTCATTTAATATTTTAAAACATTGACAAAACTGTACAAAATCTTAAAGCATTCTTCAGCCGAGAAGAGATAACATAAACAAACCGACGTAAACACTAGGGTTGTAAGAGTTTTACTAAGAATAGGATCAAAGACTATAAACATAGAGTCATTATATCACTTATCACCTAAAGCATCTTGAGTTTAATTTCGTGGGTAGAGCACAAGTTAGCGTTTGGCTATCTCCGTCTAGCTTACAGGCTTGGACAACCAACTCACTCACGGGAAATCATATAAATATGCGACATTTCCTACGATCTGGGTCACATCTCTGACAGCCCCAAGCGATACGCTTTGATTCTAAGGAATCGGGTACGAAGAGATTGTCCAGTTCTCCGTGGCAGAGTTGTGTCACATCTCTGACAACCCCGAGCGTTACGCTTTGGTTCTAAGGAATCGGGAACGAAGAGATTGTACGACTCTCTGTAATATAGTTGTGCTCCAGGTCAACTCTCTGACAGCTCCAAGCTTACGCTTTAGTTCTACGGGATCGGGAAATAAGAGAATGACCCTGTCTCGGAGTTATAACCAGCCACCAGCATTGGAAGCCGCGTTTCATTAGCGTGCATTAGCCACCGACGCAGCCGTCGACATGGAGACGAGTAGCTCAGGTGTTACTCAAGAATCCGGGGAGTGGGCCCCGCGGAACTCTCCGTGTATACCAGAATTGGTAAGGACGGCATTGAAATAATTCGTTATACTGCGTTGCCATTTCCTACGTACTCGAGCTCATTAAAAATCATCAAACTAATTCAATTTCTTTGTTCCGAGTCAAATGGCAACGCTAGTTAATGTACGACTCTATATGCTTGGGTTTTGCGGTTTTTTTAACAATATATGACCGGTGCGTACCAAATGATTTCCAGATAGGGTTTTTCTGTTATAATGCACTGCTCATTACATGTTTATTAATAATTAGTACAGTCGATATTAATTCTGATAGGATCAGTAATAGTAGTTGGACCTTTCAATCATTTTTCCAAATCAAGTTAGGTCAAAATAAGATAATGTACGAAATAATTAGTGTCTAATTGAATCTCCAATATCTGTAACTTTATCAAATTTCACTACCCGTATGGGGATCAGAATGTAACTATCAGATGTGTGCGGTTAGGCGCCGACAACAAAAACATGCAGTTCACCCCACCCGCTGAGTTGTCTAACCACGGTCCTTGTCTCTCGACAGGGCGTCTGGGGCCAGATGACCAGTGTATACCGCTTAATGATTTATGGCTATCGCTCCCATAAGCGTGCCGAAATACAAGCGACGAATGCCAAACTCGTTAACACATCTACAAGGTAGTTCGTTTCATGTTGATTTAAACCTTGATTGGTGGCATGCATTTGATACACCCAAAACAATACGGGCAGTTGCTCGTCATATGTCGGAGTTCCGCATATGCATGAAATCTTCGTTGGCCAGCGTCAGTTGTATTTATGGTACTGTTTTATGGTAGCACGAGCCCGCGAATTAAATACCAAGGCATGGTTGTCTGTCTCTGCCCGGCTCATGTGACAGGGGACACTCTGGGGCCACATACAAGCGAAGTTTCTCTTGCACCCATATGTAGAGTTCTACATATGTCATTTAAACTACGAAGCGGAAGTTTCCGCTTCAGGTTTGGTTACATTGCAGTTTCAACTAGCTAAATATCAATATATTTCTTGTGGACCGTTGTTGTTTTGTTCATGTCATATTCTGTAATATATTTCTTATAGACAGTTGTCTAACTATAGAAATAAAAGGTGTGAAAACGACATTTGAGTTTCCTTGACTTATTTCTACTTTCAGGTACAAAAATGAATTCTAAGTAAATCAGTAATCATAAATCTAAAGCCAAATCTTACTCATACTAGTCATTCTTTAAAACATATATCAGTGCATTGCAGATTAGGGTACATAATAATTGGTAAAAAATTATGTAACCACATTAAAACAAATTAAATCTCATAAATGAAACAAAGTAATACTAAACTTTATAACGTACCTGGGAGGTTACAATAACACAACAAATTTGGGGTCCTACCACTAAAACTAGACGATCAGGAAAAAGGCCAATTAATTAAGTATTACCTGTCGCTTCACGACAGGTGAGACTTAGTAAAAGGAGAATAAATTAAATACAAAATATACGAGGGGAGTTGAGTTCTTACACTGGTGCCGTAACCAAGATAAAAAAAAATTAAATGAGACGATGGGGGATTGGGCCGACACATTACCAAGCCTCATTCCAAATGTTCTATAAGTGAAAATCGCGTGAGCGTAAAGTCCATGGAAATGTTGCGGCATGTCTTCATCTAGATACCTAACGTAACTCTTGCCACATGAATATGCACATTGTCTTTCTTCAAAATGGGTTATTCCCATAGAAAATCAAATGCATTAGGCTCTAATGCATTTCTAACTTAACGCTCAAAATTTAGGCTAGCAGGATTAAAAACAACAAGCATCTCAGCATCATACATAATAGCACACCAAATCATTACCCATGTAAAATCAGCTTGGCGTCAAAAGTAAACTCTAAATTATAACGTTTCCCACGTAAACGTCTCATCCATCGTAGATCCATAAACAAAAACACTAATAATCGCTGAATACCACATACTCCACACATACACCGTATTCTATGGTAAACTGGCTTTCTACCTTTTCAATTGTGTTAATTTTAGGAAATCATACCAGTCTCGCTTAAGGTCGCTCAACTGACAATAGTTTGCACACTCACTTCTTCTAGATATTTTGTTACATCACTATTTAACATTAGATTTGGAATAAATTTTAACCATCTTAAAAATCCCGAACATTTTTACTAAATAAAAAAATAATGTCTGTATCTAAACTAAAATCTAAAGTAATATTTTTTTATTAGTACACTATTTCCCTTTTTTATAAAATAATCTAGTAAAAATGTTAAAAACAAAAGGGAACTGTTTTAAACTTGGAGATATTTGCTTTTTTGGACAAATATCTATTTACAAATTATTTTAATTACTCGAAGCAATATTTTCAAAGCATGCTGTTAAGCTGCATCCGTTATAAACAGCAAGAACACGTCATTTATTATTATCAGAGTTCACCCCCAAAGTGTTTTAGGACTGCTATCCACACATTCACATATCATTTCTGGATTCTTGCGTTCTAACACCTTTGTTCATATTAAGCGGGCTGGCATTGCCACTGTCTCATCCATCCCCCAACTAATGCATTTGCGATGTTCTGACCACTAGTGTCGATGATTTCATCTACACTAACCCACACTTGTTTGTCTTCTCAGAAACACTTTCTGTTTTAATTTCATTTCACACCGGCGTTATATATATTTTTCTTTAATGTAGATTCCTCAGGCACACTAATGTTATTGTACTTTCCACTAACACAATTTTGCAAAAACTGGTCCACAGGACCTTACACGCCGTCATCATTTTAACTAAATCTAAATTATTTTTTTTGTCGTTCAGTAGCACTCATGCTACTATTCACACGTGTTTTATGATTTTTAGTTGCTATATGCTGTGAAATCTGTGTTTTCACTGTCTATGACAGTTTTTTCTCACAAATATTGCACCGAAGTTCTATGCCATGTAACGGTCCGTGTTTTCGAATTAGTAATTTGTACCACATTCGTTACCGATTAATTTAAATGGTTTGTACATTAAACTGCAGACTCGCTTAAAATAATTTTATCTTAAATTATTGTAGTAACCCTATGTCGTGGCGCTATTGTGCGGGTGGTTCTACGCCTAGAACAATTTAACCTATTGCGCTCGCGGATTACACCATGTTTTTCGAAGAGTGTGGGGAGAGCGCGAAAAACAGATCATGCAGAGCAATGGTCCAAGGTGGAGCGCTGAGTGATGTACTTTGGTATTATTTTACGTTTAAATATGTTATGTTACCTTTGGAGATGATGCAGAGCCATGGACCTGACAGATGATGTGAAATTGGCTGATACGGTTTGTGATGAGACGAGCTGGAGCCGCCGGCGATAGTATTTTGTGGCCGTGCCCTGGCGAAGTTACTTTATCTTGACTGTGTTTGTAGTTTAGATGTTACCTTGGAGTTTGCAGTTTAGCGACTATGAAATAAACTATGGAAGCTGAGCTAACCCCTGGTAAGGCCTTATCATTTAGATTATAACTAGATACCTAGTTAAAGTACAGTTTTGGCAATGCCGCCAAGTGGCGACACAGAACTCTAAGGCAATAACTTGCGAATCTGTTAGTGCTTTTGCTCTTCGTCGATTAAACTTCTTTGATTTTCCCCGATTACTATTAAGAATTCTTGCAAGAAGATATTGATTGACGTAGTTGCAAGTTTTTCCGTTTTTAAAACTGTAACCGTGCCTTTTGACTAGCTGGAACTCTAGCGAACAGTTAAAAAAGGTGGCGCCTAACACAAACGAAAACACTCATTAAAATAAGTGAGAAATTTTTTTAGTTTAAGTAACAATTACTGACTGCTTTGATTTTGTATAATATTAAGAATATTTTTACATATTTTCTAGTCATGACTAGCTCTCCTGTCCTGAGAAGAGAAGTCTCATCTCATCTCAGTTGTAGTTTTTTAATAAATGTAACTTTAAACTAAACTTGGTTTTTAATATTTAGACTTGATCTATAAAATAACGAGAAACTAGGGTTATACTTGGCACCGACAGCATGGGTCCGATTAATTTATGTAAAAATTAATTAAAGTAAGTGGTTGACTAGAATATTTTTATGATTTACCATTTGTTTTTTACATATTATGTGGTTATGGAGGACTATCTCTATATCTTACGTCCCTTTTATGATTTACTATTTGTTTTTTTATATTTTATGTGGTAATGAGAGGACTACCTCTGTATTTTATGGCTCTTTTGATTTACTATTTGTTTTTACATATTATGCGATTATGAGAGGACTGCCTCTATATTTTGTCTCTGTATTTGTTTTTTGTGTTATTTTATGCATATGTATATTTTAGTCGGGTTTGGAGTTTAAAATCTAATTAATTTTTTATTGCGTTTTTGGGTCAATACGTGCAGTTAGTTTTGTTAGAGTTTGTTTACGTCGAATGGGTTACAGATTGCTTTAGTCGCGATAAATACATTGTATCTTTTAATGATTTTGTTTTTTTAAGATTTCATTTTATTTGACCTTATCTCTACGCAGTTGAATTTAACGCTTGAACTGGAGAGATTAAAATTTTTTAGGTAGAACGGAGATAATTGTGAACGGTACCCGTACTTATTGCAAATATTTTTTTAGTTGAAGAATTTTAAGCTAACTTTTATATGAGGAGTATTTCAAAATACAAATACGTATAAATACGTAGTTTTTACGATCTGATTATTTGTTTTAGATTTTATACTACTGCTTTAGGTTTTTTTGTATCTAGGTACATTGCAGCGGATTATTTGCGAATAATTAATTTTCGGAGTATTTGTTAAATTATTTCGCGATAAGTAAATTTTATTGTGCAGATACGGTTTTTTATTTTTCATGTTTTCTACCACGTTTGGTATATTTTAGGACAAATTATTATTTTGTCCTTCAGTGACGAATTTTTTTTAATTTATATTTGAAAGTTTTGTATACTTTTCTTATTCATAATGAAACCTTATGTCAGCAGAACTTTGCTCTGAAGTACGTTCTCGTGGTATAGAGCCACAAGAGACCCAAGTACTTCGACGGACACAGTTGCATGCCCTATTGGCAAAAGAAAGGGAAGGTTATATCTTTTCAAAGGCAGGACCGTACTCGTTCGATTCCAAAGTCTTGGAAATGGATATTACTATAAAAAAGAAATAACTGATATGCTAGCTAGGGATACTCCCCCTTTTAGTTTTTCAGAAATTCGTCGTGCTGACTCGAGATTGAATAACCTTGAACGTAGATGCACTTTCCTCTCACCTGAAGGAGATGAGCAAAAATCTAGAAGGTCCTCTCTCGAATCCAATATCTTTTTTTTAATGGTCTTTGTATTAGAAAAAGGAGATCATGATTCACCTCTTCCAGTCGCTTCCTCTACGTTAATTTCGCAAATGCCTATGGATATTTCCACGCAGAACGCCGCCTTTAAGTCTGTATCGGTATTTAAATGGGGAATGAAATTTTTAGGACAGCCTGATGGTGAAATCCTGATGGCCCTCTTGGAAAAAGTCGTAGAGTTTCGTGAGGCTCGTCATGTTAGCGAGGAGGATTTATTCACGTCATCGGTAGATTTATTTCCGGTTCGGCTCTTACATGATATCGGAATATTAGAGGAAATGTTTGTTCATGGTCTGAATTGGTTACGCAAATAAAGAAGGACTTTCTTCCTGTTGATTACGAGGTTGATCTTTTGAACAAGATTCGGGCGCGGACACAAGGCAATCAACTTGTGTTAGTTGAAAGAGAATTAACTTCACCATCCATGAAATTACAAAACGGTTGAAATGTTTATTCGTTCCTTCCATAACTCACTCATTTGTTTTGGGTATTGATTTTGGAGTGATTTAATATTTGTTTTAATTTTTCGAGAAATACGTAGTACTTCCCTACGAATCATGAAATTTCTCCGGTAAATCGTATCTTACCTTGTACTTGTCGGTGGAACAAAAAGTTGTCCTGGACCAAACCATTAATCGTTTTGAGGATTTAGTTTCCGATAAGCTAGAGCAAATTGCCCTAACAGATTATTACATTGATACAGATGACGCCCGCCCCTTCAAACAACGGCAATATATGATCTCACCAGCTATGCAACAGCATCTCCATAGGGAGGTCAACGATATATTACGACTCGGGGTCATCTAACACTTAAATTCTCCTTGGTCTTCCCCAATCTTGCTTGCACGTGAAAAGAATTATGGGTTACGTACCTGTTTTGATGGGCGTAAGCTGAATTCCGTTACTGTTAAAGATGCCTATCCACCTCATATCGACTCTATCTTGAATCGCCTGCGTGACGCCCAATACCGTACCTCTATTTAGAAAAGAGCTCTTGTAAGAAAACTGCCTTCTGCGTGCCTGGTATGGGTCTTTTTGAATTTGTTGTGCTTCCTTTCGGCTTGTCTAACAATCCTCAAATTTTACAGTGCACCATGGAGCGTGTTCTAGGACTCGTCTTGCTAAACACCCAAGGTTACGTTTACTTTGATGATATTATCATTGCTTCACCTACCTTTGAGAGTCATATCTCTACCTTGAATCTCATCCGGTATCGTTTGTTCGCTGCTGGCTTCACGATTAATTTGTCTAAATGCGAGTTTTATGCATCTCTGTCTTTCCTGGGATTTCTTGTTGACCAGCAAGGCCTACATATAGATCCTGAAAAAGTATCTGCGATAGTTAACTATAAGTCTCCCTCGAATACCACGAAAATCAAACGTCTAATTGGTTCAGTTTCGTACTACCGTCGCATTATTAAGGAATTTTATACTATCGCAGCTCCGACTACTTCTTTACTTCACAGCCGAAAGAAAGGACAAGCCGTGTCTTTGACCCCTGACGCAGAATCTGCCTTTCAATAGATTAAGCATCGCATTACTTCGGCTTCCGTTTTAGCTTCTCCCGACTTTTCCGCACGCTTCTATATCCAAACTGATGCCTTTAATGTGGAGGTTGGTGTAACTTTGTTTCAAAAATTAGATGGAGCAGAACACCCGATTGCATATGCAAGTTGATCTTTTACTACCGCCGAGCACAAGTATTCTGTGATGGAGCAAGAGCTTATTGGTTTCATTTTCGGTATAGAAAAATTTCGAGGGTATGTTGAAGCCACACAATTTACCGTTATCACAGACTGTTCTTTGTTAACCTGGTTGCATAGGCTTAGAGAGCCCACAGGGCGTTTATCTAGATAGTGTTTACGATTATCCCAATCTACCTTTAATGTACAGCATCGTCTCGGAAACCAGAACGTTGTACGTGATGCTCTTTCTCGCTGCGTTAGCTCCTATTACCCTTAGATTTGGAAACCTGATGAGTGGTATGTTAAACGTTAGACGATAGTTGTTCATAACCCCGCTGACTATCCTGATTTTAAAATGGAAAGTAATTTTCTGTACAAGCATCTCCCTTCTGCCTTACCTACGGTGTCCAATATTCCTGACTAGAAACTAGTAGTTCCCACCGATACGAGAGAATCTATCTTTTGTCAAATGCCTGATGAGCCCACCGCAGCACACTTGGGCGTCGCTAAGACTATGTCCCGAATTCTTGACTTCTATTATTGGCCTAAATTAAAGCAATCTGTGAGTCGTTATGTAAAAAATTGTAAGATATGTGCCGCTCAAAAGAGCGATAATCTTACGCGCCCTGGCCGCATGAATAGCGAAAAAAGAAGTCAGTTACCCATTCCAGGCAATTTCCATGGATTTGTTGGGTCCCTTGCCGAATAGCAAAAAAGGTAACCAATAAGTTTTAGTGGTTACCGATCATTTTACGAAATTCGTTCTGGTTCAGCCGTTGCGTCAAGCCACTACGGCTCCGATATTAAATTCTTGCGTGAACAAGTTTTTATTATATTCGGTGTATAGTTATCTTTGACAATGGATCTCAGTTTTGTTCTAAGGACTTGCAGAAGTTTCTTCAGCAGTTTAAGGTACCTAAGATTTGGTTCAACGCGAGGTATCATCCTCAGGTGAACCCGACCGAACGAGTTAATCGGATATTGGTGACCGCTATCTCCTCTTATATTCATGATAATCACAGAGTTTCGGATGAGAATTCGCCCGAAATTGCGCAGGCCCTGAGCTTGGCCAAACATGATGTTACTCGAGTTTCCCCGGCCCATTTAGTATTTGAAAGACATGTGCCCATTTCAGGTGATTTTTATACCTCGGAGGTGAACTGAGACAACTTCGCGGTCCGAAATAATCTGTTCTGGGCTAAATATATGTCCCTCCTCCCCGAAATGTATAATGACGTAAAGAAGTGCCTTCATACTGCCTACGAAACTAATGCCAAGCAATATAATCTGCGTAAACCCCTCTTAAGGTTCTCATTGGATGACATTATTTGAAAAAGAAACCAGTTCCTATCTGCTTCCAAGCATTTTTCTAAAAAATTAGCCCCGAAATATTCTGCCAGTTAGGTGACCAAAGTAATTTCGCCTTTGGTCTACGAGTTATCCGATCTAGATAATAACCCCTTAGGATGTTGGCATGTTAAGGATATTAAAGCCAACTCTTGTAACTTTGATGAAGAACCCCCTTAGTTCCCTTATTAACACCCAGACCTCCTATACACGTTCTTCGATAAATTTGAGTGCATGGGCTTAATTTCCTTATCCTTAGTACGCTCATGCGCGTTTATTAGTACGCTCGTGTGCGTTACCTGTACGTTTTCTTACCTTTATGTATATTTATATATACATTATGGTGTATGTTATCTTATCTTTACACACAGGTACCTTATCTGCATTATCTTGTGTCGTTTACGTATAGGTACGTTATCTCATCTTTTGTACGTCTATATATGTTGCCTTGCGTGATTTACGTTTATGTACATTCTCCTACCTTCGTGTATGTTTACCTTTGCGTTACCTTATGTTATTTAGGTTTAAGTACATTATGTTCCCATTACGTCCATGTATCTTTAAGTACGTTCCTTTGTGTTAGTATGTTCATGTACGTTATCTTACCGTTGCAGATGAGCATCTTCACGTACGTTGTTTTATGTTAATGAAAATTGCTTTTACCGTATTGCTTTTTCAAGTATCTTTCGAGTAGGTGCTCGTATTCATTTCGATTTCTTAATGGCCCTTTCTTCGGCGTTCGGTTGGAGCTACTTCTGCTATATAACCTGGAGGGCAAAACGGGATGCTACACTGGCAGGTGTCTATGTCTTGAAGCTTCATGGAAGGCGGCGATGTACGCTGGCCCTCGGTTCAGCAGTCTCAGCACGCTTTTGGGCCCATGACCCTGGTTTGATGTAAGTCCTAGCGCTGGCAGTCTCGGGCTGATATTCCGTGAGCCTCGGACCAAAATATGTCCCTAACTCGAGCCAAATGTCTCCTCGGGACGTGGACGCTCGTTCCTTTGTAACAGAGTCACCCATGCCTGGGTTATCGATTTGAAAGAGGCCGTTTTTAGAATTTCTTTCCTCTGTCTTCGAAGAGTGTGGGGTGAGCGCGAAAAACAGATCATGCAGAGCAACGGTCCAAGGTGGATCGCTGACTGATGTACTTTAGATTAGATTAGATTATAAGGGAGGAGCTGGCTAGTTGGCCTTGACCACCGCGACTGATGTACTTTGGTATTATTTTGCGTTTAAATATGTTATGTTACTTTTGGAGATGATGCATAGCCACGGACCTGAGAGGTGATGTGAAATTGGTTGATACGGTTTGTGATGAGATGAGCTGAAGCCGCCGGCGATAGTATTTTATGGCCGTGCCCTGGCGAAGTTACTTTACCTTGTCTGTGTCTGTAGTTTAGATGTTACTTTGGAGTTTGGAGTTTAGCGATTATGAAATAAACTATGGAAGCTGAGCTAACCCCTGGTAAGGCCTTATCATTTAGATTATAACTAGATACCTAATAAAAGCACAGTTTTGGCAATGCCGCCAAGTGGCGACACAAAATTCTAAGGCAATAACTTGCGAATCTGTTAGTGCTTTTGCCCTTCCTCAACTAAGTTCTTTGATTTTCCCCGATTACTATAAAGCATTCTTGCAAGAAGATATTGATGGACGTGGTTACAAGTTTTTTCCTTTTTTAAAACTGTAACCGTGCCTTTTGACTAGCTGAAACTCTAGTGAACAATTAAATAAGGTGGTGTCTAACACAAACGAAAACACTCATTAAAATAAGTGAGACATTTTTTTAGTTTAAGTAACAATTGCTGACTGCTTGGTTTTTGTTTAATATTAAGAATGTTTTTACATATTTTCTAATCCTCACTAGCTTCCCCGTTCTGGGAAAAGAAGTCTCATCTCATCTCAGTTGTAGTTTTTTAATAAATGTAACTTTAAACTAAATTTCGTTTTTAATATTTAGACTTGAAGATTTATAAAATAACGAGAAAGCAGCGTTATGGCCATCAAACTCTAACTCCAGGAAATCCTTTATCCATCGTTCCACAGTAACTCTTCAAGGGGGACGCGGTATTTTCAAAATGTTTCACGACAATATTCTCCAAATAAGTATACATATTACACTCGCTAGTACTTTATTTGCTGTTAACATTTTTCTATTGATGAGAACAAGAATTAAAACAAACATATCATTTTAAATACCGTATGGATTTAATATATAAAATTACAGGCAATACTGATGAGTATTTTTTTTAATAAGGAATACGTATATTTTATTTGGTGCCATTTTATGAAACTAAATAATCGTATTTCCCATTAATAAAAAAATACGCATCAATATTGCGTGTAATTTTATATATTAGATGTGCATGGTATTTAGGACGAATTATTTGTTTTCGTTTTTTAATAGTACTAACAGAAAAATTTTAACAATGATTTATAGATTTAAGTTGGATGCTTGGTGACAACGCACTCTTAATTTTGCATAAATAAAAACGTCCTTCTTTTTATTCTCTACATCTGCTTATTTTTAAATTTATATTATTTTATGTTTTAATATAGAGATCGGGAGGTAGCCATAAATTTCAGAGAAATTTTTAAGTAAATATAATATTATGTTATAAACACCTAATGAATTAACGTCATTTATCGCTACCTCCTCATATCTATAAGTTAAGGAAATAATAATTTTTGGTACATGTGCTAAATACCTGAAATATTTATTTCTTTTCATCTGCTTATTAGTTATTTGTTATTTTGTTGTAGTAGGAATTGCGTTATTTAGTTGTTGACGTGTAAAAAGAGTGGAATCATTTTATGAGAACATCAAAAATTAAATTAAGTGACTAAAATGTATACTGCTTTATTTTGGATTAAAATACAGAATAATTTCTGTTGCACTAAGTACATCCGTTCCTTAAATTTAATTATCGGATCCTAACACTACTCGTTATTTCTATTTTATGGTTCAATCCTACAATAATAAGCTATTTTTGTTTTATTTTGGTATTTTATTTTATTATTATATTTTTATTTTATTGTAATATGTTTTATTTAGTGAACTTTAGAACATGTATGTATTTTAATAAATTGCAAATCTCTTGTAACATTTAATACAAGTCAAGAAATTATAACAAGAAAAAGCATTTAAGATAGAGTTGCATTTCTTCATATGAGAGATAATATTAAAGAATGCAATTCTGAACTTGCTGCAATTATAAAAAGAAACTAGACAATTTTTGGTACAATGTAAGAATTTATAATATTTAGAAAATTCTTTGAAAGCTATAACTTAATGAATTTTAAAGTAACCCAAGGCATAGATGAATTAAGGCAATTGTGCCAAAAAAGTAGAGGTAGGGTATAATATATTAGGTTTACAGCTGTACAGCTAAAATATTACTGTGGACGGTAATGTAAATTGAAACATTTTTTTAAAATATTTACCTGCTAATTTACAGTATCCATAACACTTCACAGCCCACCGAAAACTATTTTCTTACTTATAATCAGTAAGTTTAGTTCCTACTACTTTAAAATACATGTGCATCGACTCAGCAACTTATTACGCCTTCTTGTGGGCGTATCAGGAACCACTGGCGGTTCTTCAATGGGGTCATTTGGTCAATGATCTCCCACATACAAATAAAAAAATCATTTTTTGAAGTTTAAAAATATGTAATATATATATTTTTAATATTCTTAAAAAATATGTTAAAGTTTCTAGTTCATTCTATGCACAATACTATTCAAATATCTAGATCGCAGGATTTCGTATCCCCTCCGAGCACCGAACCTCTACATTCATATTCATTACATTATTCATTTATAGAATTTAAAAACCTTGGGACAATCCACAACTTGTCCTCAAAGCTAGCTACGGACCGAATTTACAATGAATTAAAGTGAAATAGACTTATGCGCGAATCGTCAGAAAGCAAAAGAGACAGAAAACACTGGCGGGGACAATGTCCCTGACACATTTTACGGAAACGGTAACGCACGATGTTCAGTGGAACAGTCTTAATGCTAACTAGGTACACGTTGGTCGGTAAATTCTGTCACGTTGTTTTTAATGTTTTATTTGTGAACATTTTATTAGTAAATCTCTACTTGTCGTGAAATTAAGTAAATCAGTGTTTTTGGTGTTTACTATTAAATATGAGTGTTGTACAAAATATATTAAAACTGAAAGATGGACATAAGTTGGGTTATAAAGACCGAGTGAAATTCAAAGGTGGTGACCGTCCAAAATCTAATATGATGATAAAGCAAACATCTCTTGATAAGAAAAAAGAAGTTAGTAGGTATTTTTAATTAAAAAAAGTTACCCTTCAGCAAATTCTATTCATTGTTACTCTCATCAACTAAATTTAATTTGACAAAAAGCATCAAGTCAGGATAAAAGCATAAAATTTTTTTTTGCTAATTTACATAGCTCTTCTTCATTCTTTGGAAAATCGCCAAAAAGAACAGCCGTGTTAGATAATGTTGTTAAGGTGAGATTACCTAAAGCGGCTTCAACACGATGGAATTTTAATACAAAATGCATAGAGACTGTTTATACCTATTGAACAGAATTATTAGATTGTTTAGAAAAAATCATTGATAATGAATCAGAAAACAACACTCTAAACCAAGCTATTGGTTTAAAAAACTACTTACAAAATGAACATTTTCTTTACTGGTTAAATTTTTTTCATTTAGTTATGCCTCATTGTGATATATTGTTCAATCAATTACAAAAATGTAATATCGATGTCATAACAGTAAATAAGTGTATTGGCGTTTTTAATAGTAAAATTGAAGACATCAGAAATAAAATTTTGAATAACTATTTAAAGGAGATATCCATGCAGTCTGCCCAGAGATGCAAAACGGAAGAATCAAAAAGGAGAATTTCATTAGAAGTTTGTGATATAATTACATCTGAGATCAAAAACAGGTTTGGCTTCAGTAATCATTTAGCAGTGTCTCAGTTATTTCACGCAGATCGATTTAAAGATTATGAAAAAAGCTTTTCTCAAGATATGTTTAAATTAGTTAAAACGGAGTATCCAGTCATAAATCATTTGAAACTTAAAACTGAATTAGAAGTATTATATAGCCGAGAAGATTTTTCCAATAGTGAAGGTGCAGTTGCTTTGTTACAGCTTTTTATTAACAATAATTTGTGCAATACTTTTTCTGAAAGTGGCAAACTGTTAAAAATCTTGTGTACTTTCCCTATGACTACCGTCGAAAGTGAACGTTGTTTTTCCACCTTAAAAAGAATAAAGACATTTTTAAGAAATACCATGGGTCAGGAAAGGTTACCTTCTTTAGCTATGCTTACCATAGAAAGGGCATTAATGAAGAAGATAAAAGACTTTAATGAAAAAGTAATTGACCACTTTGCATCTCAGAAAGACCGGAGGTCGACTTGGAATTTAAATCACTTTAAAAGGTAGGTAATACAGTAAACTTTTCTAATTGACCTCTATCTCTTGACTCACGAACCGCCGTTGTCAGGAACAAGTAATAATATGTCGACGTATTTGTTGCTGAAGATTGCATAAGGAAATAAGAAAACTCCTTTGTCGGAATATTGCCATGAAAATATAATTGACCATGTCAAAATTGCATTATTGCCATTATTATTTAAGTAATAGGCCAAACGTAGAAATCTATCATAAGAACAAACGACGATAATGTGAATTGAACATTTCTAGTCAAAAAAAAAAATAATGAAATAATTATTGGGTGATATATAAATATTCTTTAAAACCTGACATGATAACAATAATAAATACCTATAGTTTTTTATATTTTATACTGTTATTCTTATCTGAATGCACTAGTATAAAAATTTTAGGTAGATAATGAATCAAACACAACACTTCCAATACATTTTATCGTAGAAATTATTAAAACAACTAGTCAATCTAGCACGAATTGCATTGAATAAGCAACAATATTCTTAGTATCGGAAGTAAAAAAAATATTTCTTAAATGTAGGAATGCTTATATTGCTTATCTAATACCCAATAATTATTTTATTGTTATTTTTTTTGTCTAGAAATACTCAAATGCGAAGCAAATAAAATGTCAGATTTTTTTGAATATATTAAGAGAATGGGCTTATTTAGGTTAGGTTAGATGTCATGAATGTCATTGTGGTTACCAAAGTTACAATTAATCTTTCAATTTGTTAAAATAAATATGACAAAAGGTCCTATTTTGAATTATGTAATTTAAATATTTTTATACATAATATGTTCGTATGTACCGGCTACCTGAGAAGTTCCGGATGAATGAAAGACGATATATATCGACCTAGAGGTCTCATCTTTGTATTGTAACTGGGAATCATTTCTTAAGTGTAAAACTTTTTCTTTTTTGGTGAGTCAATATGTTTTTAATCTCAAAATTTTTTGCATCTAATACTAAGAACATTGTTATTTTGAATTCAACGCAATTCTTGCTTCTAAATTGAGTAGTTGTTTTAATGTTTCTACGATAAAATGTATTGGAAGTGTTGTGTTTGATTCATTATCTACATAAAACTATTATACTAGGGCATTCAGATAAAAATAACAGCGTAAAATATACAAAACTATAAGCATTTATTATTTTTATCATGTTAGGTTGAAAGGATGCTTATGTAATATTCAATAATTATTTTTATTATCATTTTTGTCTACAAATGCATAAATATGAAGGAAATAAATTGTCAAATTTTTTAAGTGAATTTAACAATCTAAAATTGTATTAAAATACATGAAATAAGAACAGGGCTAAGTTTTTGGCAGTTTCTCATAGGTAGATATACAGTGTGGGTGACTTTGCATTACACACCCAGTAACTTCATAAATCTCAAGATATTAAAATTTTTGAAAATGTACTTCTAAGTGATTTTTCGTGCTTTTTTCAATCCTGTGATTAAAAATGCTCTCATTAAAAAACAAAAGAGCAGCGACATGTACAGAGTATTTTTTAAATGGAACGCCCTGTATTTTATTTCATAATTTGAAATCCCAACAAATTCTGATTATGATACCGTTTTTTTATTTTCTTAAAAGTGATAAATATGTAAGTTAGAAACAATACAAGAAATTATTGGTAGTAGGCCATGCATTGCACAATTGAAAACATAGCATGCTTGTGAAGACAAAAAAATATGCAAATTATTCGCTCAAATGTCAGTTGGTTGTCAAGATTGGCAGAAATTAGTTTGTTTTGTTAGTCGTAGTATGTTTTCGTGAGTGGTGTAATAAAAAATGGCACTTACAAATGTATAAAAAACAGATATGTTACGCTGTTTTTATTTATCAAATGATAACTGCCGACAAGCTGCATATTTGTATAATAATCAATATCCCAATAGGAGGCAACCACATTACAGAATATTTTTAAATTTACACGTTTCATTAGCAACGTTTGGGTGTTTTTCAAAACCAAGTAATTTAAGGATTAGAAATGCAGGTAACAATGAGGAAGAAGAAATAAACATTTTGGCTTACTTTAGGCCTTTTCCGACCTTTTCCACACGTGATGCAACTCGGGAACTACAAATTTCGAGACGTAAAATACGAAAAACATTAAAAAACATAGTATGAAGCCCTTTAAGGTACAACTTGTACAAGCTCTACAGCCAGGTGATTTCTAAAAGTGAATAAACTTTTGTAATTGGATGTTAAATGAAGGGAGATAGTTTTTGCCTTTTATTTTATGGACCGATGAGTCAAAGTTTCATCACAATGGTGTTTTTAATAAACATAATACCCATTTTTGGGATGATGTGAATCCTCACAGAGTTCACGAGTCGAGGTATCAAGTTCATTTTTCTACAAACATGTGGGTAGGTGTAGTTGGTGATCATTTATTAGGACCATATTTTTATAATGAAATACTGAATTAACATCACTACTTAAACTTCCTTGAAAATGATCTTCAGGATTGTTTAGACATTCTCCCTTTACCTCTTCTGAATCAAATATGGTTTCAGCATGACGACGCAGCGCCACATAATGCACAAGTGACAAACTTTTTTAAATACAGAGTATGGTGATAGGTGGTTTGCAAACAGGGGACCCAATTTATGGCCGCCGAGATCACCTGATCTGACTGTGCTCGATTTCTTTGTTTAATGATTCTTAAAAAATAAAGTTTATAGTAGTAGTTTTCAAAATTAGGAAGAGTTGATAAACAAAATCAGAATGGCAGCCCAGCAAATAATACCCGAGATGTTACGCAAATGTCGGCACAATTTATTAAGAAGAGCACAGCTATGTCACGATAACAATGGTGAACATTTTGAACAATTAATGCGTGAATAATTTTCATTATTTTTTAATGGTATTATTTACTTTTGTTATTTGTTTTCATTTCTTTCACTAAATATTTTGTTTCAATTGTGCAATCCATGGCCTACTACCGATATTTCTTGTTCCTAACTTACATATTCATCATTTTTAAGAGAAAATAAAAACGGTGTCATAATCAGAATTTGATACGATTTCAAATTATGAAATAAAATACAGGGTGTTCCAATTTTAAAAAAAATCACTCTACATGTCGCTGCTCTTTTGTTTTTTTAATGAGAGTGTTTTTAATCAGAAGATTGCAAAAAGCACAAAAAATCACTTAGAAGTACTTTTTGAAAAATTTTATTATCTCGATATTTATGAAGTTGCTGGGTGTGTAATGCAAACTCACCGACTCTGTATAGTGAAAAAAAAGACATGTATGAAAAAAACTTATAGGACAACCATTATTAAAAGTCACAGGGTAATGCCCGTAGAGCTTATTGTAATTTTGGTGGTAAGATAATATTTGATTTAACCTAAAAATAGTTCTGTTGGCGCTTTTGCAGTTATCCTTTTCTTTTGTGTTACTGGTGGAATGCCATAACTCCTAACCTTAAATATTTTTGTAGTCATTTTAAGAGAGACATTATCTGAGAAAAATAAATACCTTACTCTATTTAAAAATAATAATTTGAGGTAAACTTATCCTTAAATTATATTTTCCAATCAATAATGATTATTTGTATTATTTGTCTACTTTATGAAAAAGGTAATTTAATGACACATTCTTTTTTCTTTCAGGTAAGTTCTTCCATGTCACAACGATTACGTAAGTATATAAATAGTTTTCGCTTTGAAAAGTTGATCTTATGAATATAATACACCTAAAGTAAATTTTCGTGTTTGCTTATAAGAACGGTAATTTGCTATTGTGTGACACGCTATGCCAGATATTGTAATATTAAATGAGCATTATAAAGTACATACTTTTGTTTTGTCGTACAAAAACATCATTTTTCTTTTATGCGAATACGACTTCAACCTTACAGTTACCTAATATCAACAAATTTTCTTGGTAATTTATTCGGTAGTTTATTGAAAATATGCTGAAAATGTTTCAAAAGAAATAAGAAGCTATTTACACTAAAAGATGAATTAACATGAATATATATCCTTAAATTAAGTTGTAAAATTAAAAAATCCTATTCAAATATACAAGTGTCCGGTAATTAAATGCCTTTCTGTCAGAGGGTGACTAATAGAACATAAAGATATGATGTTTTTATACAAATACTTTCCACAAAGTGGATTATAATTAGAGCTCGGACGTAGATATCGGTTCCAAGTGACATGTTTTATGCAGATATAATATTAAATTGTAAAACACCTAGGACGGAAACATTCCCAAACAGAAAAACCGAAATTTATACAATATGGTAAAATGATTTTTTTTTCATTTTAGAATGCTAATAAGTAAATTAGTTTTATCGAAAAACTTACTATATTACATAAAAACGTATTAGATTGTTTTATAATTATTACACTAAACTAGCAATTCTGGGAATTTAGGTAGATACTTACTAAGGCTGGGAATTTTCCAGATTTTAGTATTCGAATATTCGTTCGAAAAAATATTCGAATAATCGAACTATTCGTATAATTCGATTTATTCGAATACCTATTCGAATATTCGATTACTCGAATAATCCGAATTATTCGAATAGGTATCCGAATAATTCGGATCCTCGAATATTCATTATTAATAGGTATAGCACTGAATACTACTGAATAATGAATTCTCTATTTGAGTATTTGGTTGGATAGACCACAATAATGTCGTGACGTAAACCACTAAGCAGGCAATTTGATTTGCTTTCCATACCCACAATAGGGTATGTCTCCTGTACATGTACTTTAAGGGTCAGAATTATTCAGTTAGTATTTTATTTTAGGATTGAGGCGCTATTGTTCACATTTAACTATTGAAGTTTAAATAAAACAAAAATAGAGCTAGTTTATTATACGAGTACTTCTGTGTCATAACTATTTTTCCTTTTCGAAGAAAATAAAAGTGCTCTAAAATTAGAATGTTTTTAAAAAAGACGCAGATTGTGAAGGTAAAACAAATACATGAAAAGTCAATAGTTAAATATTTACAGGTTTTCTAAAATTTAAAATTTAATTTTAACCCCTGCCTTAGTACAGTAAGAATAAGATCGAGGCGAGAAAGAGATGGAATAGTTTGACTGGGAGTAAAACGTGCCACTAATGTGGTCTATTTATATATTTGGATTTTAGAATAGGTACCTACCTATACCTACTATCTACCTACTTTGCTTGGATGCAAACTGCATACCTATTCGTACATAATTTAATAATATATTTTAATATTCAAATTTACTCAGATATAATCGAATATTCGAATACTTGAATATATTCGAATATTCGAGTACCTATTCGAATATTCGAATAATTTCCCATTAGGATAATTCGTATTCGAATCCTCGAATATTCAAATACTCGAATTATGCGTATTCAATTCCCAGCCTTAATACTTACTCACTGTGGATCAACTGAGAATAACGGGAAGGGGAAGACCACATGCAGTTTATCATAACGGCTAGTCGTATGTAGCAACAGCCAGAAATTGTGTAGAGCTGTAGGTCTTAAAATATCTCATTGTAACCTTTACAGGCTACCGTAAATTTGTGGATTCGCGATATCCTGGAATTGCAATTTGTCGGTCCTATACCATTATATTACAGTAGCTGTGGCAAACTCGATAATCTGCTTTTTAGACAATTTTTGCAAAAGTGTATTAGTAGCAAGTATAGCAATGTTCAGGTACCATCGGAATCGACACTAAGAAAAAAATATTTATCAACGGGGTGTGACAATACTAGACAGAAAATTTCTTCTGAGCTTGTCACAATATAAATATATTTTCAACGAAAGGCACCGAAGTTTAACTTCAAATGTTTAGAATAAATATTAGTAACATACTTTCATTTTTGTAGGTAACTGGTAGTAAAAAATACTTTTTTCTGTTTATGAGTATTTTGTTGCTCATTTTGTGCTACTTACTTTTGAAATATCAAAAAGAAAATTACGTAAGGTTCTTACGACTATTTTGTGCTAATTAAATTACACATTTTCGAAACATATGTGAAAAATCATATAAAAATCGTTTTTCACTTTTTTCCTAATCCTACCTGACACCCAGAATCCGAGGAAATATATAATAGTGGACATTCTGTACAGTACATAGTGCTCCATTTGTAAAAAATTCGAAAAATCACGATAAATAACAGCTTGTGGCTGTGGATTTTTTCAATTTTTAACACTACTTGGAAATAATAAATTACTCATACTTTAATGGCGTACCCTGTATACGGACAATAAGTAACAGTAACAAGTATACAAAAAATCAGTGTCAAGTACTAATACATTTTCTTGTTTTGACATGCTTTGCCCTGTACAGAGCGCCACTGACAATTTTATGAGATACCCAAACCTTAATGTCTACCAACTATTATTTATATATTACCAATCTACATCGAATTTGAAGCATATCCTTCAGTTCTGTTGTCACATGTCAGCTATCGATACACCACTGACACACCAACACCAAAGGAGTGGCTGTCACTAATTAATTAAATGGTTATAGAGCGTTCATAATTTAAACGTAGGGCTGGAGTCAAGAGAGTTCATACAAAATTAAAACAACAACTCATGGTAGTAAAGTTTGCTTTATTATTATGCTTGTGTGGTGCAATTTACTCTTGCTTTGGGAAAATACCTCCTTAATTAATATTGATGGATTTATTTAATGAAGTAGTTAATTACACAATACAGATTTGGACGTATAATACGTGAACATTGTCGCCTTGTGAAAAATTTAGTAGTCTGAAATTACGAAAAGCAGGCCAGAGTTGTTTAAGAATCGGTGGAAAGTATAAAGTACAATAATTTGTTTGTTTTAAGGACGTCTCTTAAGATAAGTATGATTCATTAGTTATTCTTTTCTTTAGATAGCTGAAAAAATACTCTAACTCTATCACTACATACATAACAAATGCCACGGAATCGACAGTTATTTTAAAATATTGAAAACTTTAATGAATTTTAGAAAACTGACAAATTTGTAACTTGATATATTTTACGAGTATAGTAATATTATTTGTGAAGGTGAAAACGAAGTTTACATTACAATATTGAATTATACGTAACTCAAAATCTAAATTTCGTTAGTGGTATCTTTACGGACACTGTTTATGTTGATTTTTAATTATATAAGTGTAAAATATTATTAATTTTTATATGGGTGGTAAATACTTTGAATTTACAAACATTTTAAGATAAAAAAAAATTGTAGCGGGAAAGCATTTTGAAAATAAGGAGATATAAATTTAAACGTTGACATGGAAAAACTATGTCAAAAGTTTGTCAATATACATACTCGTTTAGGCTTTAAATAATATAATCTTATTGCTAAGAAGTCGCACATATTGTTAAGGAATTTTATAAGATCTCATCTTAATATATTAAATATATTTAACGAAAACAAAACTATTAAATTCCTAACGTAGATAGGTTGATCCCATATGAGTAATTATTCATGATAAAGGAAACAGAAAAATTCTCATAAAATTCCTTTATTAATGTGACCGGTTTCGTGAACAAATTAATTACTTCACATCATCAGACACAGGACTACAATAGAAAATGTGTGGTGGTTACATACATACATAAATAAATGTTAATAAGTTAGTAAAACTTAAAAAACAGGAATACAGAAGACAATTATTTCAATATTTTTTTAAAATTAGTAAAAAACCTGTAAATAAAAAATGTTTGATAAAATTTGTACCAGAAAGATTGAAATTATTTAAATTAATCAGGATTACGTTAGTTTAAAAATTATAATATAGAAAATGTAAAATTTAAATAATTGAAATGTGTAAAAAAGGAAATTATTTTTATATAATACTTACATTTTTATAAATATAAAACCAGGGTAGTCAAATTAGAGTTAAAATAGTTTTGCAACATGTCAAATTATAAGTAAATGTAAGATATAAATTTTGTTAGTATCTAATTAACCTTTTTTATATAAAATTTCTAAAATTTAACGTGCTTCTTTTAAACACATACATATACTACAATAGTTAAAATCTAATAAAGGGATAAATATTTTTTTTAAAAAAAGAAATAGATTAAAAATAGTGCCCTCTAACGGACTCTATAAGAACTAACGTACAATAAAATTAAAATTAAGTTAGAAAACTATGTGTGACAGGTTTCTTTTTTCACAATAGTGGAGTTAATTATATTTCGACTGCAGATGGTGATAGCGGTGAAATTATATTTGAACGTGGTGGAAAAATTAACTTCTGAGAAATTGAGGTTATAATGTCGAGCACGTGGGACAGATTTCAGTAGAAAAATTACAATAATATAAATTAAATTAGATAACCACAGAAAGTCAATGAAGATTGAAATTGGATCTGTGAGTTCAGAGATAATGTGTTGGGATCTCTTGAATCTTTCAGGTATTTCAAAACTTCCAAGGTTTTAAAAAAAAATTCCTCTTTTTCCTAAATGTAATATTTTAAGAGTATTATCAAATGTATGGTTGCTATCTGCAAGATTTTATGGGAAAATCTGGGAAAACACGGGACGTGTCCTTTTAACCGTGTTTTAAAATGTCGAAACAACTTTTGCAACCAATATAGTGGTTGCATGTGTTACACGAATATAAACCCACTCTATCTAGTGGGTCTATTTGATCTTTACCATTGACATAAGATTGAAAAATTTAAAGCAGAAAAAATTTTTGACAGGGCCTATGAATTTTAGACGGTATGGTATGGTCAGATGGAACTTCTCTGTATGTATTTTGTACACTATATTTGGCATATTTTTTAATCTTTTTTTAGTGTATTAGAGTAGTGTTATGGTTATGAGTAGCTGCTATTTGTTTAATAACCGAAAGTTCCTGATTGTAATTATTTCGTGTATACCTTTAATTTAAACGATATATTAATATAATAATTAAAGCTGCCACCTTTGTGAAAAGGGATGCAGGGAAGTATTATCAATAACTACACCATGTGTGTGGGGGTTTTTTTAGATATTAAAATAATGTTTGTTATCTTCTAATGTTTGTTTAAATCTAAGAAATTAGTCGTATTTTTTATCTATAATTCATGTTGTTATTACTATTTAAAAAAATTGGTATAATTAGGGGGACCTGACCAAAGAATTAGGATATCATCAACATCTAACGGTAATAATTTTTATCAATACTCGCTATATGGGTTGTTCATTTAAAAGTGAGTTGATTCCAAGTTATATGCATAGAAATATCGCTAATATTTTCTATTGATAGCCTGTGTCTGATGAGTGAAGTAATTAATTTGTTCACGAAACCGGTCACATTAATAAATGCATTTTGGATTTATATTTTTCTCATAAATCTTAATCGCAGTTTGTCGGCTTTTATATTTTTTTTATATAGTATTTTTCTTTTCTCTTCTTTCCTCAGGTTTTGATTTGTTAAGTCTGTAAAATGTCGAAACAACTTTTAAAAAGTGGCCGGATATTTTTTCATTATGTGCCCAATATAAGATTGAAAATAAGGAAAATGCGATTTTTCAATTTAAAACGGTATGTTCTGTAGGAATACTATACATATGTATGTAAATCATTTCGTGTATACCTACGTTTTGTACTACTAATTTTTTGCCATTTTTAAGCAGTCGATTCTTAATATCATTTTAATCCAAAATTCACAAAATGTTTTCATGCTTAAAAACCGTTAGGGACCCCCTTTTAAAGAAGGCCGACGAGAATTTTTAAATTTTTTTTTTCCCCCACTGAGAGTTTGGTGGTTAAAAAAACCGGTTTTTTGTTGGATAAATTAGTAAACTTCGAAAACCGACTTTTTAAATTTAAAAAACGGTTTTAGATACTAGAATTAAATAAAATTAATTATTTAATTAAAAACGTTAACATTATGACTTGAAATCGCACAAGCATTTTGTAGTAAAAGTCTACTACTAATCTTCATGAATCAGGTGAATGTTTAATATGAGAATCCACAAACTCATTCTATTACGCTTGGAGCTAGAATGAAGGTATTGGTTCCCAGTGACGGCTTTTATACAAACATAGTATTATATTGTAAATACCTACTGAAACATTCCCAAACAACATAAAAACAGAAATTTATATATGATAAAGTTAATTTTATTTCATTTTAAAATGTTAATATGTAAACTAGTTTTTTTCGGAAAAAGTATGACAAAAATCAAAAAAGTTTTATTTTTACACTAGTTAAATCTAGTTAAATTTGGGGGTGACGTCACACTATATTTTTCTTATAACTCGTGAACGGCTGGACATACCTAAACTCTGTAAAAACAATTGTATCGCTTTCTTTTAAGGGCTTCTCAGCGGTAGGGGTTTCAACCCCGCACCTAATGACCTTCTAAATTTTTGTTTGTAGATAGAATGACGGAGTCACCAAATACTGCTTAAATAAAATACTTCACTTGTATAAAATTCTTGTTAACCTAGATATGATGAAAGCACTGTTTCAGTAACTTAAAAAGTATTTTATTTCGTTTTAAAATGTTAATACGTACTCTAATTTTATCGGAAAACGTATGACAAAAAACACAGTTATATTTTATTTTGTCATATTTTAGTAGTTCCATAAATATTAAATAAAAGACACAATACAATAGTAAAATTTTAATATAAGTATAAATATATTTTTTTGTTTTAATTGTATTCTGTTCCTTTACTTTTTTTTTGTAAAAATTCGAAAACGGGTCAAACCGGATTTTTTTTGGAATACTGGAATTCGAAAACCGGATTTTTTCAAAAAGTCGGTTTTGATATAAAACCTATGCCACATCTTTCCAACCGTATCTCTTTCAGCCATGTTTCAATTAAATAATAAATACCTATTCTTATTTTCACTATGAAACTGTTGTATCGATCACAAGTAGCTTCTTCTTCAACAAATGGTTTCATTTTTCTCGTTTAAAAGTTTTTTTCTTTTTTGTTTTTCCCAGATAAAATCCATTTCTAGTATAATTCTCCATAATTTCTTCATCCACAAATTTCTTAAACGTTTTTTACTTTACGATGGAGCAGTAATAAAGTGTTTTGTATGAAAACGAATTTGGTGGGCCAATTACAGGTTCCATATTGGATGTTTCTGTATGATCTCATTTTCATGTTGAGTGTGTGTAACATAGCACTGCATGTACTTAACAATGAACATTTTCGGTTATTTTGGAAAAAATATGGACCTAAGTGGCCAATACCTACCAGGGGAAAGACTACGACATCAAGTTCTCCATGTAAACAAACAAATTGAGAATGACATATGATCGGACAACTATGGGTAACTGTTGATGAAAGTACGCATACAAATTACAATAAAGAGATAAATCTTTTAGTATGCATTTAACACCAACTGAAGTAAAGATGCCAATATTTAATCGCGAGTAAAATATTACAAAAAAAGCAACACTGAAGCAATTCAACAGCTAGTAATGCAAATCACCACATCAACGCATTAAAACATTAAAAAATTTTGAAAGTCGTGCCCATTTTATTATAATAAACAGTTCCACGTAGTTAAATGATAACCATGCATATGCTGGTAATATAAAATTTGCAATAAACAAAAAACAGTAAAAGATAAGAGACTACATATCTATATGTTTGAAATCACAAAAAAAACAAAGATCTCAAAAATGTAAAAAAATAGGTGTTCTATTTAATAAAATATAACATTGGTTTGTCTCACTTTTATGGGACCACCTGTATATTCTTTGAAATAATTCTAAAATAGTTGATTTGATTCACTATAACTTTTATATAAAACATTTTTTTCTAACTCGCAAAATAAACAAAATATAGGGGTAAGCCTTTTTGTTAGATAACCCTGTACATGTTTAAAGGAAACTACTGTAGAAGGCATCTTAGTGATACAGGCGTTTGGGCGCACGTAACCTGTGCGCCCATGATTTCATATAACATTTTATTACTCCTCTAAAAGAAACAGACTATATACAGTGCCATGATCTTCGATGTAAATTTACAGATCGAAGTTTTGAAACTGCCTCAACTTGCTTCACTCATTTTCAATTATTACACCTCGAGTAGTTTGTACTCATAATTACACAATACATATTAACTTATATTTAACTACATAACGTAGACTTCTCGAGATAAATGATATAAAAGTCATACAACGGAAGACCAAACGAAATTTGTGATCTTTGTTTTAGTACACAGTAATCAAAATTATTGTTTTTATAACAAACTTAATACAATATAGAGTGATTCAGTTTGGATGAACCAAACTTCACCACGTGATAGATCAATAAAGCTAATTAGCTTGTTGTAGTTTGTCAAATCCTATCTATAAGTGTTACAGAATAAGTTACAGTATCTTAAAATTACAGAATTCTTGGCATAACTCTAGAACTGCGAGAGGTACAATAATAAAATGTTAGCATATGCAATTTATAGATGCATTTTTTTAGGTAAGCAGCTGTTTCCTGATTGTTTCAGGAGTGCTTCATCACCCCCAATTTATTCATTTACATCTTTTAGGAAATATTACTCATTCTCCATTAAAAAATACTCAAAAAAGTTGACATTGTTAAAACTTATTATTAATAGTTTACGAACAATTTGTGTATGTATTTTTTTCATTACTTTCCTTAATTACTATCAATGTCTCCCCAGTTAAAACAACTTGAAAATTTTAATTTTGAATAAATTGTTAGTGTTAAGGAGTATACAAATTGTATTTTAATGGAAATTATTTTAAAAGAAGTTTCTAAAAATGTCAGCTATATAATTTACTGCGTTTAAATTAATAGTGGTAGGTACTATCAATCAATCATTCAAAACAAACATTACATATAAAATAATAATTTCGATGTCCACGCCCAGAGCCAGCCAGACATCCTCGGTGCGATGCGCCGATGGGGGTGGATTTGATATCTAACAATTAAACCTAAAATATTAACATCTATCCTTAATTAAAAAGGATGTAGTTAATACATGTTTTTAACCTTATGCCTAGGTTAACAATAACAAAATAGCATTAAAATCATTGATAAAAAAAACTTTAATTAAAAAGATATTTCTCTGATAAATTTTGTTTATCAAAGAAGGGAAAATTTCAATTTCAAAAACCCTTATTAAGATAATTTGTCTGTTGAGCGGTTGTTACACCACTTAATTTTTGATTTTTAAAATTTTTTAATTTGATCCAAAAGTTGTATTTAATTATGAGATTTAACCAATTTTTGAGGAAATAATTAGAAACAATTTTTTAAAGGGAAAAGGAAATAAAAGTAAAATAAGTGAAAAAAAATTAGTTTGGAATTTTGGTGGGATTGGCCTACAAGTATTGTCGAAAGATAGACAATAACTGGTATGGCAATTTGTGTTTTATTTTAAATGGTACGTTATACTACCTAATTCATCTGATGTCTAATAACAGACTATTTGAAAATTAATATATTAATTTTCTGTTTGTCCTTAGTTTACTAGATAGAGCGTAAGTCTTTCAGTTTGATTAAAATGGTTCGAAAACGTTTGCCCAAATGTACCCCAAGACACTTTCTCTCTTTTATTTGAATTTGGATGTCTTTATCGAAATTGGCAGAAAGATCTAAATACCAAATTCACAAAGCGAGACTCGGGATTAAACAAAGTGAGAGCAACATAACTTCCATCTAATTTTTTTAAATATTTGTTTTAACTCTCATGAACCACGCCTCTTTTAAAATATTGCCATACTGGGTGATAAAAATAATAAAATAAGTATGTGTAAAGTTATGAAAAGTCATCATATAAACAAACTAATGATTCAATTTTAAATAAATAATTCAAAATTACTATAGCAAACGTAGATTTATTTGAATTTATCGCACAAAACCAGCTGTCGCACGATATGAAATTAGTACAGCGTTGACCTGGTCGTTGTATTTTAAGAATTTTGTAGGTGTGTTGTAGATGATAATGATGAATTAATAGAAAATCAATTTCTGTGACTTATTTAATTTACATTTACACTAAGTTGGAACTGTTGAAGTGAATTAGTGTAGCGTATTTGTTACTATTTTAGGTTATTTAGTATGCATAAATCCAGTTTGGTTTCTTTGAATTCGTTCGTTCCAATCAAAGATAGGTACCTGATTTATTACATATTTATGTAATTAATTATTATTGCAGGGGTATATTAAATTTGATTACATTTATTTAGTTATTATTGCAAAGGTATAAAATTTGATAAAATTAAATCATTTTTGAATCCAGAATGGTATTTAGGTATTAGGTATGTATATAATATTGTGACCATTTGATTGAACAAACAAAAAAAATTATTTGTAAATCAGCGGTGTGAATCATTTTATGTATTTCAGTAATGAAAACAAACAGCAAACCCAAAAAAATTACATATATCAAAATATATCATTTTAAATTTGTACCTGTTTGTTCTATAAATATCTTTAAAAAAAGATGCACCTCACACTTTGTCCAAGTATGCTGTACGTATAATATAAATCTATTTTGCTGTTTTGTCCACGCACGGCGGTAATTTTTACTAATCTGGATGCGGCTTTATGTTTTCCACGGGCACTCAAATTATCGTAATGCACCATTTGAAATGTCTAATCGTACCAATTGAGATATTAAATTTCCTAAAAAAAATTAACCCTAAACCTGGACTTGAGTTGCCCATAAAATTATGAAATAACATTATTATTCACTAAAACACTCAAGGACCTTTCAAAATGTTAATTAAGATTTATACAATATGTAGCACAGAAAGTACTGTTTTAAATTATCAAATGATGTATTTTTATTTAGGTATTATCGACTTCCGAGGGCAATGGTTTTAAATTTGCTGGAACAATTACAACCACCATTGGAACGACCAACAAAAGAGAACTTTTGCCTCAAATTTTGCAAATTTTAACCGGTCTATGGTTTATGGCATCAGAGTTTTCTTGGAGACATCACTCGTGTAAATTTCCAGTTGGATTCAATGTGAAAGAAAAGCCAACTGCTCTCAAAGATTTATATTGCAATTTAATATTAATTTGAGAATTAATTAGAACTTAATGACGTTTCTATTATTAGATTATATTAATAACAAAAAATCATTTCCAAATTTATCTTAAAATAGGTATAGATTAATATTTGCAAAATGTAAATTTTTGTTGTTACTTTAATCACGCTACCTAATAATTTATTATAATGCATATAAATATTCTACTGGGATGTTGTTCTAAGATCTAATTAATGTTACTTTAACCCAGTCTATCTATGATATAACCTTCAAAAAGCTACATTTTAAATTGCACAAATAAAAACTTTTGTCTTGTATCTTCTCAGTGGTTTGAGATGTTTCACTATAACTTGTTTGTCAACAATAAAAACAAGGTTGTAAATATTATTAAAGTCAGTGACATTTAAATTATAAAAAAATATTAATACAAAATTACTAATTAGTATAATATTATCTCTAATATGTTTTATTTTGTTTATTGTTACTATTATATTTATTAATTATTCTCATGAATTATTTTTTTTTTTTTTTAAAAAAATATGTAATATATGAATATATATATATGTATATATATATATATATATATATATATATATATATATATATATATATATATATATATATATATATATATATATATATATATATATATATATATATATATATATATATATATATATATATATATAATGTTTGTTTTTACAATTGTTGCAAGCAAAATTTGTATAGAAAATTAAAAAGAACAGTCACCTGAAATATTTTTGCCCTGAATTCAAAAAGAAAGTTAAAAAAGAATAAAATAAAACAAAGGCCTACTTGTGTAATGCCACAACTGTCTATGTGATAGTTCAAAATATTAAGGACATACGTAGTGAAGTATGGGAAGTTTATCACATTTGTACATTGCTGAACTGTAAATTTTAAAATATTTTTTTTATGAATAGTGATTATTATTTAACAGTCAAATTTAAATATCTCAACTTTTGAGAAGACAAAATAGAAAAATTCTAACCACAATTTAAGAAGCTGAAAGCTCCACAGGAGTAAATAATAATAATACTGTATCATTATATTATCAATTGAGTTAAATTGAAACGACTTGAATAAAAAATACCCCATACATTTATTATATATTTTTGTATGTTAGACAAATAGAAATTATTGGGGTATAATACTTACTTTATATAAATTTAATCACCTTGATTTTTGTGTATAAAAGATCACTTGTCTTAACATCGTGAAATAATTTAATCAATATTATACTTTAATTATTACATAATTTTATTGTAAAATTTTATTGAATAAATTTCCAATTTTCTCAACTATAAATTTCAGAAAAACTACATAATTAATAATTTAAAAAATTTCAGTTGTGATTGTTTTAAAGTGTTGTTAAAAAAAATTATATGCTGTACCTCATATTCCAAAAGTTTATAACGTCAGTCAGCTGATCACATTATTCTTTTAGTTTCCAATCTTCCCTGTTGAAATTTTCTACCACATAAACAACTTTTTAAGATGCAATGAAATAAAAAAAATTTAATTCCACAGCATATCACTAGGAAAATGAATCTCTGCGGAGTGACTTTATATTATGAAAAATTGAAAAATTTTAAATTTGTAAAGATGCTTGGAAAAATTGACATATGATAAACTAATTATAATATAAATAAAAGCTGATATGTCTCACGCACTCTACACGTTTCCTGACAATCCCATCGAAAGAGTCATGGGCACAGTAGTTTTTTTTTTCAGTAATCTACTGGATAATTCTACTTTTTAGATTTCATTTAATAATTACAATTAAAATAAATATAACTAAATAAAAAAAAATTTCAATCAATAAAAATCATGATTTTTTTTTATTTTATTTCTCCTATTTAAAAGTTTAACAAAAACCATTCTACTAACTAAATAATTCACAGAAACTAATTTAAAAATGGGTAGACATATGCTTAACAATGATTTGAAAGGTGCTATATTTTCTGAAAAGATGTCTTGTCCCAGTTCCGTTCTGCTGAAGAACTTAGTTGACATATGGGTATCGTCTTGTTATCCTTATAGATGTTTTGCAGTGAGTAGGTAACTCATTTTCTGTAAAATAAAAATATGGCTTAATGAAAAAAAACATAACAGGTATTATTTTTATAGATGACTTTCGTCTTTTTAAGTTAGAATAGGTATGTATATAAAAAAGACTTGATTTATAAATTAGCAATCTGTTTGGAAAAATTATTTAACTAATAATTAGGTACTTCTATGCCATTCAGTAATTCATGAAATTTCAATTTAGGGAAAGAACATTGTATGCAAATTTCTAATAAATGAAACTAATGTCGTGGACAGAACTTGTTCAACCAGTAAAACTTATTAATATTATTTCACATTCACATTAAAATCCCCATAACTTCAACATATTTTCATATTGATAGGTGCATGTAAATATGTCAATAATTATATTTTAGAAGTATGAATCCATACTGTATATTTTTCTAGATACACGTAAATATATAACAGTTTTTTAAATTTGGATATCCTAAATATGAATTTAAATCATGATTCAGCTTTATTAACACATTTTTTTGCAGTAACAAACAACAAATTTTTCACTCTGATATTAGACATAGTTCTAAGTCACTGCAAATAGGTGTATAAACATATTTATCGATAAATAAATCATTTTTAAAAATATATACGATATTTATAAACAGTTAATCCGACTATTTGAGCAGGACAAAATTTTAGTTTAAGTTGATCTGTCAATTAAAAACAAAATATAGTTGAAATATGACTGATTGAATAATTTTTAATAAAACGTTTGTGACTGGACAAATTGTAATATGAATAATCTCCATTGGACCAAATAGTAAATCTGTGTGTGGGTTAATCTACGCGCTACGTTTTAAAATCGGATTTAGTCTTAAGTCTGATCCGCTTTGTGAATTCGGCTTTCAGTGTTCAAAAAATGTCGGTAGGACACTATGGCCTCCATCTTTAGTTATTCTACCAAAGCAACAATTCACCCACTAAATTAAGTTTTTCAGAAATACCTGCCAATATGTTCGTAAATGTAAATTTTATCTAGAGGAAAAGACAACTGAAAAATCAACTGAATATGCTCGCATGGGGCTAAACCAAGAGACACTTCAGCTTTTAGAACATATATAGCCCCTAGCTGTAAGAAAATGCTAAAAGGTATAGTACACAAGTATATTAAGCACTCATGAATCGAACGGCATATATCCGGAAGGCTCTGAGCCGTAAATCTCATGAAAAGGCAGCATTAAGATTTAACCGTTTACGACACCACTCCAAAATATTAGTTTGCTCATATTCGGTAATTTGTTCAATTCGACTGTTCTATAATTCCGTTGTACATCAAAAATGTATGTATGACTATGATATTGTGGAACTCATCATTTTATTTGGGAAATGTTTTGTATAAATGTTTGTTTATTTTGCTTAGTACATTTTTTGAATACGTATAAGAAATCTTTACGTGAATATTTGGTATCGACCGAGCGACCATCACAACCGTATATTCTGAATGTAGATAAATAAGTTCAATGTTAAAGGATAACTACTGTTACCGTGTTTAAAATAATTTTATTTAAATATATTTGGTAAAACTAAAATCTCACAGCAAAATATAAACACGAAGTTTAATTTACAAATATCTTTATACCATTTGACAGAAAACAAATTTAGATTCTTTTCCCAGGGCGGGAAAGTAAGTGATTTACTAGAAATCGTAGAATATACTTAAGATTAAACAAATTCGAGAACTGCAGGCAATATATTACTTAACATCCAAAAAGGTCCTATCTATTTTATAAAAAAATTTCTAACACAAACCACTGCTACCGCAAGAAAAGGAAATAGTGTAGCAACATCAACCCGTCTCTCATTATAATATTTACTAATGTACGCAGTAAAAAGTCAAATAAACATATACAGAAAGTTACACAGTGTACACAAGCGGATTTGCAAGTCATTAATTTTACGCCATTAGTCGCACTTGAGCGGCATATTCAGAGAGCAACAGCTGCTCCTTTCGGTGCTAGGTACCTAGATACTGTTCAAATTAATAAAGACGACCTTACCAGCGGTTTGGGCCCAGCGTGCACTTCATTTTATTTCTTACTCCAAGATTTTAGAAAGCTTCCAGGCAGCCGGTCATCTCAGCCCCTAACAAAAAATTGCATGGTTAACTAACATATCTCCACCATTCACTGCAGCCCCAACTTGTCTCCCACTTACTTAAATAACGCAATACCTTCACTTTTCGCCAAAATAAAGCCAAATAACCTACCAAACTCAATGCACACGTCTACATTGCCCAGCGGTTCTGCATTGTCTGCTTTGCTCCCCGCTTCAAGCACTGACCAGTGACCACCGCCAAACCTCGTACCATCGACACGCACTGGTACGAAAACTTATATTTCCCAATTTCGAGGTCCAGTAGTGCCACGCACAAGGGTACCATTACAATAATTTTCAATAAAATTATTCTAAGCGAGTCTGGAGCTCAATGTATAATCTAAACCATTTTAGTTAATAGATAACGAATGTGGTACAAATTACTTATTCAAAAAAACGGACTGTTACAAAATGTTAACTTCTATGGCTTCAATAAAATATTTAATTTTAAGAAGCTGAAAATTTTGTTAATGAATAAACACTTTATAAAATGCATATTATTAATAATAAATATTGACAATTTGGTACGCAAATAAAAATAATTTTATTTAGATACCATGTCTCCAATATTAGTTATGAACTAATGATAGTCCTGTAAGAAAACTTTAAAGAATCCATTAATTCTTAATTAAATGATTATATGTTGATGCACTTTGAGTGCTGCACTCAAAGTGCATCAACATATAATGGTGTTTTTGTATTTTGTGGTGTTATGTTATGTTATATTATAAAATAGCAGTTATTTTAAATTGTTTTAAAAATAACTAACCTTATAATTTCTGTGGTATTTATTACTTATTATTATAAAAAAATGCATATATATGTAAACATGAAACTGAAACATGGACTTAATAAGAGATAAAGAAAATACATACATAATTTGTACATGTGGGAGGTCATAAATAACAAATATATAAAATATAATATATATATATATATATATATATATATATATATATATATATATATATATATATATATATATATATATATATATATATATATATATATATATATATATATATATATATATATATATATATATATATATATATATATATATATATATATATATATATATATATATATATATATATATATATATATATATATATATATATATATATATATATATATATATATATATATATATATATATATATATATATATATATATATATATATATATATATATATATATATATATATATATATATATATATTCACACGACACTTAAGAAACAATACCTCGTATCTCCATTTTTGTCAAAACTCGGTTTAGAATTTTAAATTAATGTCCACTCCTATGTCCAACAGTTCCCAATATCTTATATCTCCAAGATTAATGTTGACACCAAAAACTCTACTTAAAAACTTAAAAAATACCTCGTATAACAATAAAATAACTCGTATCTCCATGATCTCCATGATAAAAATAACATGTAGGTTTCATATCTATTAATAAGAAAACTTAGTTTTTTTCGTCTCCTGTAAAACTGCTAATTTGGAGATAAGAGGTATTGTTTCTTAAGCGTCGCTATATATATATATATATATATATATATATATATATATATATATATATATATATATATATATATATGTTTTTGGTTGCGGGTGGTGAATGTTAAATTCGTTTTCCGGGTATACTCCCGCGTAGGTGATAGGCCCCGAGAGGGACCGTGGTTGTCTGAACGACGTTTCGGCAGAATCTCATCTGCCATCTTCAGGTTCTAACCGATAACTGCTTACTGCGGCTTCTGGTTACTCGAACTGAAAATGATTTTCTTAACATATATATATATATATATATATATATATGTATATATATATATATATATATATATATATATATATATATATATATATATATATATATATATATATATATATATATATATATATATATATATATATGAGAAAACTACATAATACATAAAATATAATAATGGGCATAATAAGAACATGATAATAAGGTCCCGATCAGTCTAAATTATTCAAAAATTTACGAATTCCCTAGGTTGTAAAAAACACCAGACAGCAAGAGATCTTTTAATCTTCTTTTGAACACGTCAACTGTTCTTCAGCTGTTCTTGCACTTAGTATATCCAAAGGCAACTTATTATAAAAAGTTATACCAGCATAATTTGATGATTTTTTAAAATATTCATGATCGTGTTTGAATTTGCATATTCTGTTCTGACTTCTCGTATTGCAGGTGTGAAAATCGCTATGGATTGGAAATTCGCTTTTATTAATATGGATAAAGGTCAACAGTTTCATAAGATAGATTGATGTATCCGTAAATAATATCTTTGAATATTTAAATGACTCCCTACATGATTCACGGTCATGCAAGTAGAATATAAGTCTAATGATCCTTTTTCGTAATCTAAAAACTCTAGCTATATCACTTTATTGTCCCCATACTTTAATGCTATAGGCTTATAGATGAGTAAATTAAGGCATAATATATATTTAATAATGCATCGCCATTAAGCACAATTTTCAAAAAATTAATAACATAAAAACCTTTATTTAGCTTGTTACGTACGACTTCAATTTGCTCATAAATATTAAAATTGTGATCAAGAGTAATTCCTAAAAATTTCACTTGCTCACAAAGTGCAAGTGTGAAACCATTAAAATTAAAGTTAAAATTGGTCCGATCTTTTTGTCTGCAGCCCAGCTCTACCGGAACTGTTTTATCGTGATTAATTATTAGGCGATTATCTATCGTAACACTATTTATTAAATGCCTGTAAAACAGTAGATACTTTATGATTCAATACTGAAGGATCAGAGTTACCCAAGCAGCACAAATATGCCATTTAACTGAAATAACCAAGATTCGGCTATAAAAACGTTTTAATGGCTTTTGTCAAGCTGCATTTTGGTAATATTATTTTAGTCATGGTTCATCATAAAATTTAAACACAAAAACGTAATGATGGCCTTTTTTTTAGCTATATACTGGTCATTTATAGTAGCCACAATATGGCCATGCAGGTTTGGTTATAGTCATTTTCATGGTGTCATGCATTAGCAAGTAATTAAATAGCAACAACGTTAAGTCCTAATACTGCCATTATAGCTATAAAAGTGACCAGAATATGTTGGCATGATTTTAGTTATTAATATAGTGTTGCTATCTGAACTATTGCCAAGAAATTACCCGAAACTACTACTTTATTTGGCGATTTTCTTAAATGTTAATTTCGCATTACGACTAAAATAATAAAGAAGAAGTCGTTACTAAATGCTCTTTCTTAAAGTAATTTTGTATACATAAAAGCCTATTTTGGGACTAAATAGTATAATCTTAAAACAAAGTGTTGTTGGCAGTGTTTACACACTTCATATCTAAATATATGACAGGTACTGAAACTAATCCCCAAACCATAACCAATTAAATGTAAACTCGTGTCTGTAAAATGGTATAACTAAATTGTGTTCTCATCTTTGCTTCATACTTTACCTATTTGACGTATGTAATTAATTGAAGCAATATACAAGTAAAAATTTAGGTTTTTGTTATGTATCTAATAATTATGCTGTTTGTAAAAAAATAAAACAAATTTGAGAGTTAAGTTTGTTTCTTCGCCCTCTTTATGGCATATTTATTTCTTTTCAATTTAGTTTAATTACATTATCTCTTTATAATATAACGAAGTGATTTTTCCGTTAATGATTTTCTATTGTAATAAAACCTAATTGGGTTCTTCTTTAACTTTGGTATACCCTGTATACGATAACTTGTAAATTTTAAAACCGCTTTGAACAAAGTCAATTTGTTATATTAGTCAAATACTTGAAATAATAATTAATCCTCGAAGGTAATTGGTGCAAACCGGTATTTGTTGAATACGTTCTGTGAGGGGGTCTTCCTGAAACATCAAATTTAATCGTAAACCTGAATCCCTCAAGGAGGGAGTTCTTATGTACATATTTGAAGTAGTAAATTAAATAAAGGTGAAATCAAAATGCACAGACAATATAATATGTAGTAGTAATGAATAAACTCACAGATAAAATAGTAGTAATTTTCTCTTCTGCATATATCAGTTAATATTAACCAATATGAAATAAATGGAGAAAAAAATAAGTAGATAGGTGTTATCTCAGGAATGTAATGTATGTTGTTATGCCATATGGTGTGCCTGTGCCTCCTGTCTATATCGTAAAGAAACGAGAGTTTATGTTTTTTTTATAGACCATAGTTTGGCCATTTTTTTGGCGAAGAAACTTGTTAACCATTTTAACCAATTTTCTCGTCAGATTTATGGTTGTACTTTGGCCAATATTATCAGTTAAATTTGCGATTCGGCGGCCATTACGTTGAATTTTCAATATTTTGTTAAATTTACCTCTAAAATAACGTTTTACTTTAATAATTTTAAACAGTTCTGATAATCCCACCATCGATTGCGCTCTTTGAAATTATCAAATGTGTAGTACCAATATATTTCGATTTAATTTAATTATACTTAAAACATAGATATTTCAGGGCTCTCTTTGTTTCTATGAGTATTTTATGTAAATTTACAAGTATAATGCCTGCGGTAATAGATTTGACCCTCTTGTTTATTATTCATTGACCAAGAACTGTATATTATATTATAAGTATGATGGATATCCATTTTATTTGACAACACCCTTTAAAACCAAAACATAACCACACTTGAATAAGGAATATTTGAGACAATCTTATAAATAATTTCCATAAAAAGCCAAACTACAAATTATATTTTCACCATAAAAATCGTTTCGTAGCTAGCATTAAAACAACCATAATAATCTAAAAGATAGTCAATTTAGACTAGTGTTCATTTGGTTTCAGTTACGTTTCGATTGCCAGAATATTATTCCCCATTTTGACCACCATTACATCTTTAAAACGTAATAATGCAGTTTTTGTAATAGCCACTATAACCAAACAGTCAATCTTTCTAGCAACTGTAACATCATGATGTCCAAACTACAACTTTTTTTGCTGCTTGAGCAGAAACTACTATTAATGTATCATCGGCATACATGAAGATTTTACTATGAGGTATATAAGAAGGCAGGTTATTCTAATAAAAATATTAGAGGTCCCAGCACTCTATCCTGTGGAGTTCCAATACAAATATCTTTTTTATCGGATTTTGTAATGCCGATTTTTACCACGATTTTTCTATCTGATAAGTAAAAAATGATCCAGCTATTAAAAGGATCGACAATTCCTAGGCCACTTAGTTTTTGAGCAACAAAAATTTCTATCTACCGTGTCGAAAGCTTTAGATAGATCAAGAAATACACCATAAACATGTTCACCCGAATCCATTTTGTCATACACAAATTGACTAAGATCTACTATACTCGCCCTGTTGATAATCCATCTCTGAATCCATACTAACAGCTACTTGAAATGGAGTTCTGATTTAGGAACTTATTGATTTTATTTGCTACTACTTTTTCTATTATTTTAGTAATTACACTTAAAAGAGCAATAGGACGATAGTTGACAACATTTTCACTTGTCTCCTTTTTAACAATTGGTATTAATGTTGCTTCCTTTAAGCAGGTTGGAAATGTACCTAAAATTATCGACATATTAATTATGTCCACAAGAATAGGCGCTAGCTCATTTGAGCATTCTTTAATTAATCCAATCGGAATTTCATCTAATCTCATAAATTTTTTTGTTTGGTAGATTTTTTATGAAAAACTTTAACATCATAAGCGATTAATGGACTGAAGGTCATGGACATTTTCGAGATGTTGAGAGTACTACAATTTGAGGAAAACTTATCAGTATCAAGTGAGTATCAAGTTTTTCATGGATAACGGTAGAACAAGTGAGAACGGGTAAACAGTATGAGCGGGTGAACAGTATGAGAACGTGAACGACTAACCCCCGTATCCAATTCTGATATGTGCATAAGTTAAGCGTGCGCTACGCGCACACTTTGCGCGTCGCAAGGTATCCCCCTCTGTCGGGGAAAAAATTTGTATATTATTGGCCGTCACGCCGTTACGACGCGTCGGATCGAATTCGGTCATAAGACTTTTTTTGCGTCGTTCGCAACGTAGAACGACACCTCCCCCCGCGATTTTGCCGAAAAGGCGCGTTCCGAAATTAGCTCCCCTCTCCGACCCCCCCCAATTTTTTACCGAAACCTCTCCTCGAATAATATCCGCCCACGGGAGCGCGGTCCTTAATCTGCCGACGAAGTATTTTTTTCGGACGATCGAAAATTTTCGGCGCGTCGGCGGCCGCCACGCCGTTACGATGCGTCGGATCGAATTCGGTCATTAGACTTTTCTGCGCCGTTCGCGACATAGAACGACACGCCGTACGCGAATTTGCCAAAGGGGCGCGTTCAGAAATTAGAAGTCGAAGTTCTTGGTACCTGTTTTGCAGGTCGCTATCAGTCACTAAGACATCAGTAAAGCCTGACTTGTAGTAGCACTGACCACCAGAGGGATACACTTATCATTCATTATGCCAATACTTTTAGTATTAAAAGATTATTTTCATATCTTTCAAAATGCTTATCACAAGATAGAGGGTGCCATTCGAAATTTTCAAGTTAGTGTTGTGGTGGAAGAGGGATGGAACATTTTTTAACAGTGTATTTCAACTTTCCCTTCGATAACTAAATGTACGTATTTCAGAATGATATTTGCTTTGCACCGCCCACAAATCGACTTCTACTTATTGTGCTAAAACAATATAAAAATTTTTACCTATATTATTTCACCATTTCTCTATTTATATGAAAAATATTTTTTCGTATTGTTTCATGTTCTTTCAAATAATACAACAGGAATGAAGAGATATTTTGCCTTGCAAATAATTTCTTCCAGATATGAAATATATTAATTAAACTTTCTCAAACCGAGGTTTGCTTCAAGTTTTAAATAAAGTGTAGTTTTCTATATGTGATAAAAATTAAATAAAATTCTCTTGGTTAAAAGAAGATCCACATAATGTTAATTATATATTAATAATTTACAAAATATCTACTTTGCATACAAAACTTTGAAACTAAAATATGACTTTTATCTCAGAGAAGAACAATATATAAATCTTCTCAATTAACCCTTTCTGTTTATCCCAAAACTTTGAAAATAACGAGCCAAAGTTTTACTTGGAAAGTATAGACAGAAAGCGTAAAAGAATACTTAAAATGTTTGACTTTTTTTTATAATTGATTTCATTTATAAAGTAACAGGTTTCCAGTACAACAATCCCAAGTTTTGTTGGCGAGGTAGAAATTGTCTCTATTATTTTCAATTAAATTTAATATTTTCGTGGCATAGCTCCCTTGTTACAGTAATAGTCGTAGTATCTCTGGTGGAAATTAAATTTTCTCAATTTTAACGTTTATCAGGATTTTTTATGATTTTATGACCGAGGAAAATTGGTGTCATTTGCATCTCGGAGCAGATGCAGGTCGCGAAATACAGAGAAATGACAAAGAAATTGCTGATAAAATATGCTTTACGTTTCTATTTTACGTGACATAGCGACACTATAATCTCTTACAGACTGAAAATTTTACATTTATAATTTGACGTAAAATAGCCATTTCTTTCATATGCGATATATGTATATCGCATTTTCACTATATTATTATTTAGGTGGCGAAGTCGAATGTGGATATTATAACCAGAAAACATTTTTATTAAACATCAAAGTAAAACCGAAACTAAAATTTGTTTATAATTAACACTCACACAAGCGTTAAAATTAAGGTGCAGTTCTTATCCCAACTGGCACCAAGGTGACGAGAACTGGCATCGTAACTTTTATATAGTAGGCATTACAAAACTGTCACTAAGTTTGCGACTTTAGTGTAAAATTCAACTTGCAGTATGCCCGTGTGGTAACAATTACGTAGATTCTACTGAATTCAGGTACTGTATAGTTATTACACTCTCAAGTAACTGTTGCAGTATGTATAACGTTGCGGATACTACTCTGCATTACTTAAATCATTCTCAATATTCAAGTGAAAACTGGTAATAATAACGACTGCACAGAGTTGCCAGAGAATCACTTTAAAGTAATGATAACTAAAAGTATTCTATTTAAAGTTCCTTTGACGTTGTTGGAAAATTTTCTGGAACTTTAAAGTTATGTAACTTATTAATAGCACCTTGAGTAATGATACATTACTCCCCGAGTAATACATTACCTGATAAACAATCAATTTGTAATAAAATATAAGAGCTTACGAAACAGTTTTTTTGTCTCCCAAGACAAAATGATAACATCTAAAACATCCAGAGAGTGGCATTTACTACATTTAAATAGACAGTGCTTAATTAATAAGGTAAATATGTTAGAATATTTTATTTTTTATTTAAACCCACAGTTTCTTCGTATCAGTGAGCACTAGTTAACTGCCCAATTAGATTTGGTGAATCTAGAGGGCTATAAGAATATCTCTAGTTATTGTAGTCAATCACATATTCATGGTGGAACTGTTATTTTTATTGATAAAGAATATACTGAATACTGCAATTAAATTCCAATTTTAAATGATTTGTGTCTACAAATCATTTAAAATTGGTTATTACTATATCCATTAATTGCTCTGCAATTTGTTTTAATGCAAGTTCATGTATAATAGTATTATATAGATCACCAAATTGTGACTTCAACATATTTATTAGACAACATGCCAAATTACTACATATTGCAACAAAAAGATACACTTTCATTTATATATGTGGCAACTTGAATGTAAATAAATTAAAAAAAGAGTGTAGAAAATAGTATAGTACACGATTTGTTGCTAAGTTTTGATCTGAAATCTTTTATTAATGAACCAACAAGAATGGCCATATCACAAACTACTGTTGATTATTTAATTACAAATAAAAACAATGTTTCATTTAAATTTACTGACCTAGGAATATCAGATTTGGCACAATTATTAAGCTTGTTTTAACAATGAACATAATAATAATAAAAATTCTCACAAAATGCCTACCGATGAAATTTTTGTTTTAACAATACATTAAATTTCAAATCTGCGTTTGACGGTGCACATTTTGATCTGCTATATAACCTAAATGAATTAAATATAGATGCATTTTTTGATATTTTGTGGTCACAATTTGAACACAGCTTTCAAATTGCTTTCACAAAAACCTTAAACAAAAAACTGTCTTGTAGATCTAATGAGAAGAAATATCTGTTTTCGGCAGAATTAATGAAGGAATCTCTTGACATAAAGAATTTAAACACTTTGAGAAAACAATGCAGTAATAAAAATTTAAATACCTTATATAAAAGAAACAAAATAGGCAAAATTTAAGAAAAGAAAAACAAGTGTACAATATAAATAAAATAGAATTATCTATTGACAAAACAAAGAGACTATGGAATTTAGTAAATTTAAATTTAAGTAGGAGCAAAAGAGGAAGGGAAAATATTAGACTTAAACATAGTGATACCATTATTAGTGAAAATGTTTTGCATATTATTCTTCTAATAATATGAAAACTAAACTTGAATCTCATTTTCCTAACCTGTCAAACACTTGTACTACTACAAAAGTTAACAATAGCAACACAATCTTATTTGAACCGGTCACCTCTTATGAAGTAAAAAAAGTCACATTAGAGCTCGCATACAAAAAATGTACTGGCATTGATAAGTCCATATTAAGTTAGTTATGGAATGTGTGGACGAATTTACTATCTGTTTCGCTCTAATATAATCAACAAATCTATAGAGTTGGGTTTCTTTCCACAAAAATTGAAGACTGCATTAATAATTCCAGTTTTTAAAAAAGGCGAAGTTGATAACATCAAAAATTATAGACCTATATCTTTTCTAAAATTATAGATTAGGATATGATAAATAGAGTGTGCGCGTTTCTAGATAAACAGATATTATCAAACTCATAACATGTATTCAGAAATAAGTTTTCAATTGAAACAGCAGCGACAGAGCTGGTGGCAAACGGCAAATGAAAAGTTAAACGTTAATGAATATGTAATTGGTTTATTTTTTTAACTTTCAAACGCGTTTGACACTCTAAATATACCATTTGTGGCAGATAAGCTAGATAAAGTTGGGATTCGTGGTAATGTAATATGAAAATTTCATATTTGTCAGACAGAACACTTTGTCTAGTTGATATAGCTTATCAGAGGAATATAAATTATCAATCGGAACGCCTCAGGGTAGTCTCCTCGGTCTTTTATTGTTCTTATTGTTTATTACCGACTACCCGGAATTTATCAGTCATTGAAAATTACTTATGCATGCTGATGATACTTCGACAATAATATTGACCCATACTCTAGAAGAACTGGAAACTATTGACCAATTTAACGCGTGGTGCTACAAAAACGGCTTTACTATTAATTATGACAAAACCGTATGTCATGTTCAAAACACGGTCTAAAAAAAATATATAAAAATGTTGTTATTGTTCTAAATGGTAATCAGTTAAGTTTAACTAAGGATAAAAATTTTCTTGGAATAATTTTGAATGTACATCTTTCTTGGATCCGATATATTGATCAACTTTGCGCCAAATTAAGTCAATCGTATTTTGCTATCAGAATATTAACAAATAGCTTAGATTGAACATCTCTGATTAATGTGTACTATGCTCTGTTTTATTCAAAACTGGCTTATGACGTTATTGTTTGGAGACAAAGCGTAGATATACAGGGAGTCTCTATTTTGCAAAAAAGAGTGTTGAAAATAATTTTTGACATAGGATATCGACGATATTGTCACAGTTACTGGCATTTGTTTATATAAATTATATATATATATATATATATATATATATATATATATATATATATATATATATATATATATATATATATATATATATATATATATATATATATATATATATATATATATATATATATATATATATATATATATATATATATATATATATATATATTTATCACATGTAGCAATATTATAAATTATTTTAAAAGGTTTTTAATTATTTTCATTAGAATAATAAAATGCAGATAAATAGAGGTACAAAAATAGAGTGCAAACGTGCAGTAAAAATAAAATGTTTAATAAATACAGTAGTATGCATACATTTAAGAATGAACAATTTCAGAAAATAATTTTAATTTAGTTTTTAACATATGTGTAGTAGAATTAAGTATTTATTGTTCATATCAAAAATGTAGTTAGTTATAAGGTATTTGCAAAGCCAAATTGGCCATAAAAATTAATGAAAAACAAATAAAAAACAAGAAAAAGGTGTCAAGTCGAAGTCCTGGATTTTCACTGGCAGAGCTGACGAGAGACCTATTGTGTATTTCCTGCCATCGAAAAGGTGTCACCAATGTAGTCCCATATAAAAATTTCACTTCAATCAACTCCAGTAGTATCAAGAGTTGCATAATTTCAGGGGAAAGATTTCACCTATAAAAGAGACAATTGTTATAGTATAAACTTTTAAAAGGGGAAATTTATGAAAAATCTAGTATAGAGTCAATGTAATTGAACTTTAGATAAAAGTAAGGAAGCAACATTCAATAAACAGGGGAAAATATTGTAAATTATCTAAAAACTTTCATAACGAAACATAAAAAGTGCATGGTCTGTAAAAGTGAATATAAACTGAAATAAAACTTACCAAACAGGGGTGCAGTAATGTGTTTAGATGAATGCCATAATAATTTCTCCAATATTGGGGTTGAAACATAAACATTTCTTGATTTTTGTATGTGTGACAGCATAGTTGAACTATATTTTCATAAACACTAAACAGGAAATCCATCGATGTGCAAAGACATGCCATTAGGAAATAGAAGACACTCAGTGCTTCGTGTGTGAGTGGGGGTAGCTCAAGACACCGTGTTAAAGTGTGGTAAAAAGGGTGAAACCAATTTCGACAGCCTACAAAAATGTAGAAACAAAAATATTAGTTTGTGAGAAAAGATATGTTAATCTAGATATGAAAAGATTTTTATGAATAGATAATAAGTTCTAGTTATATAACAAGGAATTTGTTTAAAATTATAGGGCACTCGTTAAGAAAATTTTTAAAATGAGATGTGAAAGATAAAAACTTTTAGACTGAACGTAACACATGCTAATTTACAGAAAATGCTCAGGAAAGTATCAAGAAAAGAATATTGTATTAAAAAAGGCAACAAAAAGGTAGTATAAAAGTTTTTATTTTCAAAATTAAAAATATTTGACATAAAAAAATAATTTGTCACAAGTAGTCATTTTTGAAACTTGGTGATTTTACTATATACAAAATTAAAGTAAGCAGAGAAAAAAAATTGATAGTGGGTTGTTATTGATAAAAAAATTGGGGTGGAAAATGTTTTGAAAATTTGGCGGATCGAAGAAATTAAAATAAGAAATGTATAAAGAAAATCAAGGTTAGAAGTAAAGTGGTGTATTTACCTGTTTTAAGAAATCCAGCTGGGGACAAATCACAAAAATAAAGTAAATAAACTACACAAGTATAGTAGGAAATTGGATCGGCCATATCTGAACATTAAAGCGTGGTAACAGCTGAGACAGAACTAAGAAACGACACAGTTTGGCCAACTGCAAGGATAGAAAACATAAGGTAAAATCTCGAGATTTAAAATTTGGTTGGGTAATTTAAGTTAAGATTGTAATTTTGTTTGTTAAAATTTTAAAAAATATTAAATTAAAACAACTCCTTTATTGTTTTCTGAAAGTGTTTAGTTTTTATTTTATGGATGTGTACTGATTTTGTGTATTTAAATTTGAAATTATACTATTCATAGAAACATAGTGAACCTGCATCCTGAGAAAGAGCAAAAGAAAATAAAACAGTAAGTAAAAACTTGTAAAATTAAATCTGGGCTAGTCTGGATATACAAGGGCATAAATAAAACAAATACAAATTTAAAATAAAGGCGCCAATTTTCATAAATTTTAATAAATCACAAAATTTTCAATTTTACAACAGTTTAATAAAACAATTCAAAATTTTTACAAAATATAAATAAAAATACAACAATACAACAATCCTTATTATCACAATTATATATATATATATATATATATATATATATATATATATATATATATATATATATATATATATATATATATATATATATATATATATATATATATATATATATATATATATATATATATATATATATATATATATATATATATATATATATATATATATATATATATATATATATATATATATATATATATATATATATATATATATATATATATATATATATATATATATATATATATATATATATATATATATATATATATATATGTATATAAATATTTTTAATTTTTAAACGGGGATTGCAGTCATGTGACAGGTAATAAAAAAAAAACTTTTTTCTTTTATTGTTTCTTCATCAGGAACTCTACAATAAATTATAATTAATTAAACTAAGTTATGAAAAAAGTGAAAAGTACTTACGAAAGTGCAAGACTGTTTGTTAAGTCTGATGTCACTTTTTGTGGGAAGTTATATGGTCTTTAACTTTCCTTCTAGTTTGGCCAATATATTTTTTGTTACACATGGTATGCAATACACCACATTGGACATAAACAAAATATCGTCCTTATCTTTTAATTTTGAAAAAAGGTTGTTAACTGTTACTTTGTTTTTAAAAGCTAATTTGATATTGTTAAAAATTTAGAAAATATTTTTTTAAATCTGTGATCAAGTGGACTGATGTACGGAAGTGAGCAGTAGATGATTTGAAGCGGGTTTTGTTGTACCCTTTGAGAATCATGTAACACATTATGTATCGATGATCTGCTGAATAATAGTTTTTTGACTAACGGTGGTGGGTAACCACTACCTATAAAAAAAGTTAGAAAGTTTTTTTAAATTGTGTATTTTAAGTGATGTATGACTTGTAGCTATCACCCTATTTTTCATACCTGCTAACCTGCTATGAGGTTGATTTTCATTTTTTTTGGGTGGTTGGATTCAAAATGTAAAAAGTGACCAGAGGCACTTGGTTTGGTGTACCAAGTCGTAATTATTTTATTATCATCTCCTCTTATCAGTTTGGTGTCCAAAAAAGGAACACTATTAACTGTATCTTCTTCTTCAATCGTTAAATATGTATTATAATTGTTAAAAATATAACAAAAGTTCAGTACTACCTCTTGGAACGCTTAATATTATGTCATCCACATATTTTTTCAAAAAGGGATTGCAAAGTCAATGTTGCCAAGACAATTATCCAACAGATCATCCATAACATACTGTGCTATTATGGAGGCCACAGGACTGCCCATAGGCATACCAAGTTTTTGTTTGTACACTGTGTTATTGTAACTAAACACTGTTGTATCGAACACAAATTCCACTAATTTTAAAAAACGATTTTTGGAAATGTCACAATGTGCCTGTATTGCATCCCAGTGATTTTCTATGCTATTTAAAGCTGTTTGCAAAGTGATATTGTTGAATAGAGCTTTAACATCTAAGCTGATTATTACATAATTATCTGGTAATTACTGAAATTCATTGATAAAGTGGCAAAATTCAAAATTGTCTTTTACAAAATAGTTATTGTGTGTATCATACGCAACGGTCAAAATATTAGTGACTAGTTGTGCAATGCGTCTATTAGGGCTATTAACATCAGAAATGATAGGACGTAAAGTTAAAATTGGTATGGATTAAAAATATTTGTTTTTAACATAGACAGTCGTCTAATTTCCCTCTCTGAACTTATATATACATATATATATATATATATATATATATATATATATATATATATATATATATATATATATATATATATATATATATATATATATATATATGTTGTTTTTCAGGTTTTCGCGGGTGGTGAATGTTAAATTCGTTTTCCGGGTATACTCCCGCGTAGGTGATAGGCCCCGAGAGGGACCGTGGTTGTCTGAACGACGTTTCGGCAGAATCTCATCTGCCATCTTCAGGTTCTAACCGTTAACTGCTTACTGCGGCTTCTGGTTACTCGAACTGAAAATTTTCAGTTCGAGTATATAAAATTTTTGTCCACCACTTCCGGTTTCACCGGAAGTGACATCTACTCTGTTATTTTAAATAGCACCCTGTATATATTTTTTACCTATCTGATTCGTCTCTAGATTCTCTTTTCAACCATGTATCGGAACATAGCATTTGTTTTTAAAATGACAGTTAATATCAATTTTAGTTTGCTAAGTCTAGGTGGCCCTGATATGAACCTTGGCAGATATTGATGCGTAGTGTGCCGTGATATCGAAAGACCTCTAGCATGCAACTTTGTGCCTCATATTTTTTTGGGAATAACCAGTAGCTGAACAGACTAATAAGATCTAACTTATTTAAAAAAAAATATCTTTAAACAACACACGATATCTTAAAAACCAAGATAGGAACCCCATTTTGTTACTTCACCTAGTTAAAAAATACTTATTTATCTTTTATTTTTGTCCAATACAATTGCTGTGCCTATATATTTTGCTTTCTTCATTAAAATTAGTATCGAATGTTATTGCATAGTAATGAATATTGTACTGCAACAAAAATATTTAGTAAGCAGGCGGTGGAAACAAAAGAAGGTAAAACGACGCGTCATTTTGATTTGACAATTAAGAATTGTTTACTTGGCAGCAATTTAAGTATTTTTCATTAAATTATACCTAAATTATCACGTTTTTAACTCTATTTTGCCATGTATTCACGAAATGAAAAAGTAGATATGCTACTAATCTATGGCGAATGTAAAAAAAATAGCAGGCAGGCTGCTGTCTTATATGAAGAAAGATTTCCCGAAAGAATTCATCCACCAAACAACTATTTTGTAAGAGTTGAACGGCAATTCAGAAGTGAACCAGAAGTACCGGAAAATAATTTCATTATCGATGAAGACTCGGAAATCAATGTACTTGCAATTGTCGAGGTAGATCCCACGATTTCGATAAGACAGATTGAGGACCAAACCGGTGGAAATCGGGAATCAGCTCGACGCATTTTGAAAAAACATAAATTTATATCATACAAGTACCAAATACACCAGCATTTATACGAAAATGATTTTCAAAGAAGATTGAACTATTGCAATTGGTTTCTGAACAGACACAATTTGGATAATAATTTTCATGAACAAATTTTATTTTCCGACGAGTCCAGGTTCACTAATTTGAGTTTATTCAATCGTAACAACACCCGTTATTGGGCACAAGAAAATCCCAGAAATATGAGAGAAAGTGCATATCAGGAGTGATTTAGTTTTAATGTATGGTTAGGAGTAATTGGCAGAAGAATTATTGGGCCAATAATTTTTGATGGTCCATTAAATGGAAAAAAATATTGGGATTTTTGCAAAACCAGATACAAGATTTTTTTGGAAGAACTGCCACCTAATGTTAACCCAATAATTTTTCAATAGGATGGGGCTCTACCACATAACAACAGAGTTGTGGTGAATTATTTAAATGAAAGGTTTGGAGAAAACTGGATGGGAACAAATGGGCCAGTTCGATGGCCTGCAAGGTCACCAGACCTTACGCCGCTTGATATTTTTGTATGGAGCCACCTCAAGGAAAACGTTTATAGGACTCCATCAACAAACAGAGAAGACATGGAAATGAGAGTCAGAAGAACAATCGATGGGATTACTGAATTACAGTTAGATAACGTGCTTAGGGCTACCGTCACAAAAACACGATTGTGCAGAGATAATAACGAACAACATTTTGAACATCTGTAGTAAAAAAATGTTTTTTGTATGTAGTACTTCAGTAAATATTTTATTTTAATTTCATTCATTCGTTGTAAAAATGTATTACATAGTGTAATGGTTTTTCATCAATTTTGTTCAAATGTGTTTTACTGATGTTTCTTATTTTTTTAAAAAGTCGTTTTACCTACTTTTATTTTGTTTCCACCGCCTGCTTACTAAATATTTTTGATGCAGTACAATATTCATTACTATGCAATAACATTCGATACTAATTTTAATGAAGAAAGCAAAATATGATAGGCACAGCAATTGTATTGGACAAAAATAAAAGATAAATAAGTATTTTTTAACTAGGTGAAGTAAAAAAAATGGGGGTTCCTACCTTGGCTTTTAAGATATCGTAGGTTGTTTAAAGATATTTTTTTTTAAATAAGTTAGATCTTATTAGTCTGTTCAGCTACTGGTTATTCCCAAAAAAATATGAGGCACAAAGTTGCATGCCAGAGGTCTTTCGATATCACGGCACACTACGCATCAATATCTGCCAAGGTTCATATCAGGGCCACCTAGACTTAGCAAACTAAAATTGATATTAACTGTCATTTTAAAAACAAATGCTATGTTCCGATACATGGTTGAAAAGAGAATCTAGAGACGAATCAGATAGGTAAAAAAAAAAAAAAAAAAAAAAAAAAAAAAAAAAAAAAAAAAAAAAAAAAAAAAAAAAAAAAAAAAAAAAAAAAAAAAAAAAAAAAAAAAAAAAAAAAAAAAAAAAAAAAAAAAAAAAAAAAAAAATAAAAAAAAAGGGGGGGAGGGGGGGGGGGAGGGATTTTTGTGGTTTATATAGATTTAAAAAAGGGGGGGGGGGGGGGGGGGGGGGGGGGGGATTTTTTCTACACCTCCGAACCCCAAAAAAAAAAATAAAAAGGGGGGGGAGAAAAAAAAAAAAAAAAAAAAAAAAAAAAAAAAAAAAAAAAAAAAAAAGGGGGGGGGGGGGGGGGGGGGGGGGGGCGGGCGGGGGGGGAGAAAGAAAAAAAAAAAACCAAAAACAAAAAAAAAAAAAGAAAAAAGGAGGGGGGGGGGGGGGGGGGGGGGGGGGGGGGGGGGGGGGGGGAAAAAAAAACAAAACAAAAAAAAAAAAAAAAAAAAAAAAAAAAAAAAAAAAAAAAAAAAAAAAAAAAAAAAAAAAAAAAAATATAAAAAAAAAAAAAAAAAAAAAAAAAAAAAAGAAAAAACAAAAAAAAAAAAAACAAAAAAAAAAAAAAAAAAAAAAAACAAAAAAAAAAAAAAAAAAAACAAAAAAAAAAATTTTGGGAATGGGGGGACCACCAAAATAAAAAAAATAAAAAAAAAAAAAAAAAAAAAAAAAAAAAAAAAAAAAAAAAAAAAAAAAAAAAAAAAAAAAAAAAAAACCCCCCGGGATCAACGACGCCCCTTTCCTTTGTGTTCTTGGCTCTCTCCCGCCGGAATCATCAGCATATACAGGGTGCCATTTAAAATAACAAAGCTAGATGTCACTTCCGGTGAAACCGGAAGATTGTTTTTTGGTGCCATTTATAAAAATTTTTTTGTATTAAAAAATGACAATCACGCATTATATGAGTGTAACTTTTACTTATATATATATTATATATTAAATATATATATATATATATATATATATATATATATATTAATATATATATATATATATATATATATATATATATATATATATATATATATATATATAGATAAGTATATTATATAAACTGTAATGTTTAAATACGTATATATACAAATATATACATAAATCGTGGGGTTACAGTTATCTTTTAATGGTTAAATTAAATTAAAAATCTCTGTTTTTATCAAGTTTTCGGAATTTATTTATTCCATTCTCAAGATATGCAAAAAGTGTAAATTATGATATTTAAAAAAATTATTAATTATTATAATACTTACAAACGTGATTAAAGAATAAAAATGAATACATGGCATAAAAATTGTTATCAATAAAATGTGTCAAATATCAGGAATAAAAAGTAAAATAGTTCTATTTAGACAATTTCAAATAAATATACAAATAGCAACAAAACTATTACCAAGGATGTTAAAAAAAGGTTCATAAAAATATATACGCAACCGTAAACAACTAGTAAAATTTTGTTAAATAAATTAAAATTATGATAGTCTTTTTAAATCATTATTAAGTTCCAATATGTAGGTATAAATTTTACTAATATTATTAAGATCAGTTCTTTTGTTTTAACAATTAGGTTCATTATTCATATATAACTTTTTTTTTTAATTTTCTTTCTGTATATCATTGAAAGTTGTTTTAAACAGTCAGGAACTTTGCTCTCAACAAAAAAGAAGGTTAGATGAATACAGCTGACTTTTCCCTAGTAGTATTTTTAAAAACTTTTTTTGCATTATTTCCAAATTCAACATATGCAATTTATTCCATAGCTTGAATGAGATTAAACAAGGCTGTGTACATTGATCTAGGTTTAAAAATTGGTAAGTATTTTTTAAGTTGCTTGAATCTAAATAATATATAGTTTATTTTAAACCTATTTTCAACATAAAATCCGTCGGGTTTTTTGAGGGCGGTAAAGGGATTAAAGAAGCCAAAGTTTTTTATGTTTCAAATAACTTTAAAATAAACTCTACATCTAAGTTTATTCATTATTGATTTGATATGCTCGTCCCACTTTGGGTGAGAGTCTAAGATTACACCTAGTATTTCATATTTTTTGCCATCTGAATATCTTGTGTATCCCAATTTTTAGAAAATTAAAGTTAGGTAACTCATTTTCATAAAGCGCAAAAAAGTAGGTATTTTGATTTTTATTATTTACAGTTAGTAGGTTTTTATCAAATCAGTTTCTAAATAATATAAGGTCATTTTCAACTTTATTTTTTTAGTGACTCCCAGGAGATATCTCTATAAAAAACTGCTGTATCATCAGCGTAAAAAAGGTTTGCCCACTTGCAGGAATATTGAAGATAGAATTGATATATAAAATAAATATAATTGGGCCTAAAACCGTTCCTTGAGGCACCCCGAATTTAATTGTTCTTGGATTACTGTAAGTATTATTGACATATACTCTTTGTTGTCTATTTTCTAGATAGCCTTTTACTAGCCTTAAAGCATTATTTCTGAATCCATAATTTTTTAAAGTGATAAATAGTTTTTTTTTGTAAAACTGCAGATTCAGATTTTTAAAACTGTTTCAAATACTTTAGCTAGAGTCAAAATAATGGAAATAGGACGGTAATTGGAAATGTCTAGTGGATCTCCAGTCTTGGTGTAACGAAGTGATTTTATTTTATAGAATTAAGTTAGGTAACTAGGTACTATTTGTCTGTTTTGAAAAATATTTTAACCATTGTAGTACTGCGCTTTTAATAAGTGGTAGTGTCAGCTGATCATTAATAACAGTTTAATTGTTAATTATAGATAGGTAGTATTGATATGTTTTTATGAACATTCCACATATGCCGGTAGTACGTGAATCGCGAAACGCGACGCGCGCATTGTGTCCCGCGCTAATGTGAAAGAGCCCGAGACTGAAAATAATCAAATTAGTTCCCGTCCGACCGCCAACCGAAGAACCACGCCGATCAGCACAGTAAGTAAACTCGTGAGTATAAGGATATATTGGTATTTAAATTTCATGCGGAATTATTCTGTCGATAAACGGGTGACGTAGTTGTAATATACCGCGCATGACTACCGTATCTCATCCTACTTCTGCTTTTCGCAGTGTTTAGTAGCATGAGGATTTTTCAGACAAGTGAGTCTCCGTCTGACCGCCATCCGAAGCACCACGCCGACTTGGATAGTAAGTAAATTCGTGAGTATAAAGAAATAGGTATTTAAATTTAATGCGGAAATGTTGACGTAGCTATAATATACCGCGCATGACTACCGTGTCTCATCCTACTTCTGCTTTTGGCAGTGTTTAGTAGCATGAGGATTTTTCAGACAAGTTAGTCTCCGTCTGACCGCCACCCGAAGCACCACGCCGACTTGGACAGTAAGTAAACTTGTGAGTATAGAGGTACATAGGTCAAGTAATTGCGAATTTTTCTAAGTCAGTAAAAGGTGACGTAGTTGCTATATTCCGCGCATGACTACCGCATCTCATCCTACTTCTGCCTTTGGCAGAGTTTAGTAGCTTGAGGATTTTTCCAATCAGTCAGTTGCCGTTTAGCTGTTGACTGAAGAACCACGCCAACCAGCATAAGCATCCAAGAACAGTCCATTGCTGCCGCCCGTACCGACCAGACGTGCCGACACCGACCGCTCCAGAGAGGAAGCAGCCTAGGACCCGGAAGTAGGTAGCAAGGTTTGATAAAGGTTTGGTAAATAATCGGTATTACTTGGCTGGTGAGTACTTTCTGGGCTTTATTTAGAGTTTGTGAACCGCGAGCGCTAAGACGTATCCGCCTCATATCCCCCCCCGGGGGGGGGGGGGCGGCAGGGGGGGGGAAAGGGACCCGTTTTTACCGGCGTTTCTCCAGGCCACCTGAGCACGTAAAAATTCTGCAAGGTGACTTGGAGGTATCGTCCGTAATCGCGGGTTCGCCGTGCTACCTGAGCACGTAAATATTCTGCAGGGTAGCCAGGAGTTTTGACCTTACCGTCGTCATCTTAGATTTGCAACTGGTCGGCTTGCCACTCCTTTCCCCCTTCCCCCCAACTTGAAACGCGTTATACCGCGTGCCCTCCCAGGCCACCTGAGCACGTAAACATTCTGCAGGGTGACTTGGAGGTACTGTCAGTTGCCACCGCGTGTTCTCTAGGCCACCTGAGCACGTAAAAATTCTGCAGGGTGACTTAGAGGTATTTCCGTAACCGCGTGCCTGCCAGGCCACCTGAGCACGTAAAAATTCTGTAGGGTGACTTGGAGGTATCGTCCGTAACCGCGGGTCCCCCCGGGCTACCTGAGCACGTAAAAATTCTGCAGGGTAGTTTGGAGTTTGACCTTACCGTCGTTAGGCTAGTCACTCCTTTCCCCCCCCTTACCGTAACCGCATTCAACCGCGTGCCCTCCAGGCCGCCTGAGCCCGTTTTCTTCGGCAGGGCGCCTTGGAGGTACTAGCTTTGGCATATCATAAGACCGGAACCATCCATCAGCCAAGCGATAGTAAATAACCGCTTTAGATAGGCATAGTTTGCTTGTATTGGTGCTTGCTTCCCCTCCTGGTATCCCGTCCGCCGTCTGCTTATGACCGATTAATTGATTGCCGTTTACCGTTTCACCGCTTCATTCACCGTATCGCACCGCTTGACCGCCCGCTTACGGCCCCGCTTGTCCGTAGTTAAGATCGTAGTACTATAAGACCTCTTGTAGAATAAGACCGCTTGTAGTTAAGACCGTTGTAGTATAAGTTGTAGTTACTAAGGTGTGTATAAAGTGTAAATAATAATTAGTGTGTAGAATAAATGTACATATATTGAATGAGAGTCTGTTCCTTAACTGTAGTATGTAAGTTCCCTTTTTCCCGACCCCTGGCTTAGCCGTATCTTCACTGCAGTTGCCCGGCCTCTATCGTCCCGCCGATTGAGTAAAGTGGTGTTTCTGCACTCTAAACAGAAACTGGCGCCCAAGATCTCCGTACCGTGAGCACCGCCGTAGTGTTGGGCGTCAAAGTGACACTTCTGCTCTTGGGTAGAGTAGCGAAGTACGTCACATTATATAAAGGTTTTATAATTGCAAACTTAAATGCGGAGGGCCATTTGACTTGTTCAATCATGTTGTCAAAAGTAAGGAAACAAATTCAGATATGTTTTTTAATGTGATTGAATTTATTCGATCCGAACCTACTGATTTCTTGTTTTTAAAGTTATTGCTATATTTTTAATTTCTAATTGAGATGTGGGTGAAAAGAAAATAGAATTATGAATTAATTGTACTTTCGGAAGGTACATTGGCATGGTTAATTTGTATCTTATTAGCTAAATTTTTACAAATATTAGTGAAAAAGTTTACAAATTCATCTGCAATTTTTAAATCGTCGCGAGTTGTTTCTCCCAATTCGATGTTTAATGAATTTATTTCAGTTATGGATGTATTTGAGTTATTAGTTATCAAGTATTCCATAAATCTTTGGAGTTGTTTTTTGTTTTGTCTATACAGCCTTTATAGAAGTCATCCTTGCGTTTTTTTATTAAATTATCTAGAACTTTTTTTATAGTTTTTATATTGCTCTTTTAATAACGTATTGTTATGATTTCTTTTAGTTTAGTGAATAACAAATCTTGTTTGTTTATAGAGTGAACTAAACCATTATTGATCATTTTTTTTAATTTCACGTTTTTATGAGTGATATGTTTTATATAGGTACAACTATTTATGTGATATAGTAAAATATTTAAAAATTTGCTTGTTTCAGATTCCGTATCAATTCCTAGAATAAAATCCCAAGATAGCAAACTATAGACAGCTCTAAGTTTTTTAAAGTTTGTGTATTTATGTGTCTTTTGTTTTGTGTAGAGAGTTGTAAAATTATTGTTTTATACTAACTGAAATGATAATGTAATGATCTGTTATATCGATTTGAATGACTACCGGAAAAACATTTTCAACGATATCATAATTGCTCTTAATAAATAGATGTTCTAAACATGATTTTGATTCATTTTGTATCCTAGTATGTTCATTTCTAAACGATTTAGAACCATGTTCATATAATATATTTAGATAGTCAATTGCATAGTTAGTATTAGATAAGATGTCCATATTTTTATCTCCCACTATGAAGTTAATGTCACTCATAGTATTATTCAGACTTAGATAGTCTTCCACTGAGATGTTAAATGCATATAAACAGATTGAAGGAGCTCTATATGTAGTTTTAACGGTCATATTATGCTTGTCATAAAAATCAAATACATCTGCCTAAATTGCAATAATATCATTAATTTGTCTTATACTTACTTGGCTACTCTTCTGTTTACTTATATACATTACACATCGATCATTCTTGTTAATGTTGCCCATATTGTAAAATATATTATATTCTTTCTTTGAGGTCAAAAGTTTCAGATAAAATAACACAATGGAAACTATTCTCAAACTGACTCAAAAATACCAACAGTTGATCAAAGTTATAAATAATGCTTCTAATATTTACATATAATATTCTAAAATTTTTAAAGCTGTTGTTGATTTCTAGGACAATAATAGTTTGGCGTCCATTTTCTAGAATTTCAGTTTTTATAGGTGAAAATTGAACGTCTCAGTATATGATCCATTGTAGGAATTTATTTATATGTTTTGATGTTTATTATATTAAAAAAGTAAGTAAATCTAAAAACATACCTATAATGTTTTATGAATACAAAATTTAGACAAGTAATGACGCAGGACAAAAATTAAGACAACAAATCTGTATAAAATTTAGAACGTGAATACTATTTGTATTAATTTTTCTTCTTTTTCTTAATTATGCTCTCTGCCACTGTTTTTGGGGTTCTTTTCTTTCAGACTTTTCTTTCCCTTTATTTGTTCTCTCATTATCTTCAAAAAAATGTTTTATTGAGACTATCTATTATGTCTGGTGCTATTTGTTGAGCATTGTTGTCCTTAGGAGCAGATCTACTTGACATTGAGAAATGAGAGTTCGGAGGACCATTTTTTAGTTTGTCTGTATTATGTGTTTCACCGTTAATAACTGATTTGTTTTTAATTATTTTTGCCGAATATTGCTTTTCTCGGGCCAATTTCAGATTTTTTACTAAAACTCTTCTATTTGCAGGTTCCTCTTTTGTTAAGTCTGGACCTACGTAAAGACCAGTTCCTTGAAGGTTTTTCCATTTTTTGAGTATTTTCAGTTTTTCGTTATAAGAAAGTAGATCAATTAAAATTGGTCTAGATTTATTTTCATTTCTTGTTCCAATACGTAGGAAATTTCCAATCCAAAATTTATATTCAATTTACTGTTTATGATTTTTAATAAATAATCCAAATCTGTTTCATTTTCGTCCACACCATATATTACTATATTATATTTCTTAAGTTGTTTCTAGGTGTTAATTAATTGATTTTTTTGGTTTTTCGTGTCTTTCTAATAGTTCTATTTTTTCTTTCATGTGCTCTATTTCATATTTAAAGTTGTCTTGGATTCCCTCCAATTTTTTTTTATTTCAATATTTTGGTTATTAATATTTAAAAGTAGTTCATATATATATATATATATATATATATATATATATATATATATATATATATATATATATATATATATATATATATATATATATATATATATATATATATTTGCATTAGATGCATTATTAGGGTCAACCTTTATAACTCTTTTATGTGTTACTTTATTAAAAAAATAGCTTTCTTTATTACGCGTAAAAGGTATTAACTCTGATATTTTATTTCCGCTGTTTCGTGTTTATTTATTTATTATCTTTCTTATATCAATTACTTTTTTATAATTCATAAATTTTTTTGCTTAGATTATTTATTCTATTTGTTTTTTTATTTACAAACGCATGACAGAATGCGTTTATTTGTCTGGTAACAATTAAGTACTACGTAAATTTTCCACTATTAACTTTAGTTTTATCCCACAATGTTGAATAGTTTTAACAGAGCATATAGACATACACGCCACATGTTCATGAGGTAAATAAACCATAAATGAAATGAATTAATTATGATTGACGTTTTTGTTCTTTATTCTTACTTACTTATTGAGAGAGATATTCCTATATTCCTAGTATTTTTCGCAGAAAGTGGTTTACCTGCATCTATTTTGGGCCTTCTCCCCGGGGTACACAATATAGTATATTTATTCATTATGTTAATATTTTTCTTGTTACAAAAAAATATTAAGGAATTTTCAGTTCTTACTTGAATTGCCAAATATTATAATAAATATTACAGAAATAAGAGTCCCGAATCCAAATTCGAGGCTGATGGGCGAGGGATACACTTATGAAAAGATGCGGATACACCCAAGACATTGTCGATGTCGGTGGAGGAATTTGAATCCACATGACCATGGAGATTATCTGATCACACTTGCATATCGTGCTCTAATCAACTACTCTGCCGAGTGGTAATCTCGTAAAGGGGATAACGATATATCCATCGGACCACGATCCGATAGCGTGGATTGGAACGCGTTCTGAAACAAGTGAATCCGCACATTCACACGTGATCACCACCAGTATCGCTTGCTTGTTTCCGTTGTATTCTCCACAAAGATCAATTCGTAAGGAAATCTTCTAAAATAAATTATTATATCTTTTATTATTCATTAATGGGAAATAATTATTCATTATGTCAATCTAGAATATTAGTAAAACCTAAAAACAATGGGGAAGGGATAGCAGTAATGTTAAAGTTATATCTCAAATAATTGATACGTTAAAGTATAGCCTTTGATTCTTTTATAATATATCACTTGTTTGTACAAATATTTTCTTTCAAATCTTAGTTCTATTCCGGAAAAAGACGTTGTTAAGAACTTTATTAAATTGGAAAACTATTCAACAATAATATATTAAAATATTGGTGATAAGGATTTTTGATTTATGAAAAAATTTAAGACTGAATTTAATACGCGGGAAACTTGAAGATGATGATAAATAAGAATATTTCCATTGATAATTAAAGTACCTATTAAAACACTTACAACTAGGTCCTATATTATTACAAATTTGTGCTAAAATGGATGGAAGAGAAATATATGTAAATAATATCAAAGAGGACAGTACCACTAAAGCCCGGTTTTTTAATTCACAGTTAGCAAAATTATCCATTGGTTAGTGTGAAATGGATGAATTCTATTAGCTGAGAAGTCACTAACTGGCAGATAATTTAGCTAACCGAGCATTGAAAAACCGGACCTAACAGGACTATATCTCGAAAAACTTCTGAATTGACAGGATATAAAAAAATAAAGAGAACTTGTTACACCTAACCACGTTGGTAGCCAAATGTTACATCTGGTTACGTTGGTCGTCAAATGTAACCGGGGAACCCCCGTGGTACCGTGATTTTAGTTTCGCCCTGTATTAGGATGCCTCTTAATACAAGAGGAAACCAAATCAGGTATTTATGGAAAAGCCTTCACTTTACCTGTCAATAAGAACTATTCTTATTGGCAAGGAAAGCGAAGAAATTTCCTATGCCTGCGGCTAGCTGATTTTTTTTGGGAGGCAAGGGCCGTGCGTTTCTTGTTTCCTTGAGACCTTGGTTCACTATTATTCACTTCAAATAATTCTATCAACGAGTAGTAGGCGAGGATGAATAAGTAATATAAAAAATATATGTTTATATTAAGGGCGCCATCTGCAGTTTTACCAGTGATTACTTTTTCATCCCCCCAACTCAGAACCTACAGAATTTCTGTCTAAGGTAGAGACAGAATTAAAAAAATTAATTAATAAAATTAAGTATTTATTAAATCAACAGCAACACAAAATGGTAATTTAGAATTACCGACAAATATATATACAAGAATTTATTACGAGTGGGTGAAACTCGTTCACCGAACACAATTGAAAAGAAAATAACTTGCCACACTCCAGCGAAGGCTGACCTGGGGTGGAATGGTGGCGTGAGTCTTGAAGTTAACGTTTTCTCTTCTGGTATGGACACCTAGTTTCTTAATACATAGTCTACCGATAAAATGAAACGTTACTCAAAATTGTGGAGCTCATATCACGTTACATTTACAGATGAATTCTGGTCATCCAAATAAAACATCCACGGAACTAATCCTCTGGATTCAAGAATAGTGACTTTTTAATTTGCCAATGTGCAAATATTAATGTCCAAATGAAATTGGAAGAGTGTGAAATATAAATTCACAAAAAAAATTTCTGATGAATATTTAAAATTCCTAATTAATATTAGCTGAATTTTATTAAACGATGAATAAATGTTAACGATTAATATTACGTTAACGATGAATAAATTTTAGGAATTTTATTCAATGATGAATAATATTTTAGCGATGAGTTATATTAGTTTTAACAGATTAATATTAGCGATCAATAATATTAGCCGGCTTCAGACTATGTATTTAAGAAAGAAATAAATAGAAACATATTATTAGAACATGTGTCACATCTTCACAAAAAATTAGAAAAATTAATTATTAACTTTTCCTTAAAAATATACATCTTGAAGAGAACTTGCAAGAAAAATAAATCATTTAAAACTATTAGTATTACCTGATGGTTGTTCACAACACTAGTAAATTAAGATAACATTTCAAAAGTTGATTGATGTTATCGATTGTCTGACAAGAGGTGTTGCCGGTACAAAGTTAATTATTAAAATGGCTTATCTTCCTGTCTCTATCAAGGAGGTAAACTAGTTTGATATAAAAAAATCAAACTTTATAAAATAAGATATGAAAGTAACTAAAATAAATTCATATTATATCACAAATAATATTTAATGATTAAATTCTACTATAAGAATAGTCTAATAGTACCACATAACACATGAATTACACAATGATATTTAAATTAATTATTCCCCAAAAGTAGATCGTAACGCCCTCTATGAGCGGTATGATAAGTTGTCTCCCTACTGCTAGGCAACTGGGAAGTTTATGAGACAGAAAACTTTAACAATAGTAGCTGAAGGTCAAACCAACCAAAGGCAGTTGCAACCCTTCTGAAAGGAAAACTATAAACAGCTGTTCCCCACTTGGGATTTAATTAATATCGACGTAAATATTGAATATTTATCTAATAAAGTAATAAATGATTGCATATTTTATGTGACACATATTTCTAATAATATTCTCTTTCAGTGTGAAAGCGTTAACTTTGGGGACTGTTATTACAACAAAAGTACTTAAATAATAAACAACAATATTGGATAATGTAAATATGTACAAGATACTATTAACTTAGATGGTAAACATAATAATTCCTTAATAAATATGAGATCGACCAAAGGTTAAACAGAAATTCTTCACCTACTAAAAATACTCTATTATAAACAATTGGGAACCAGATAGATATTTGGAGGTTAGTGTTTATTTATCATTATATTCCGGACAGTGACGTTTTTGAACGGAACAAACTCTCGAAAATGTTTGTCGCCATATAAAATCATGGATGAAATATTTCCATTCTCAGGAGCAGAAAACGTAGGCGACTTAAAGCCAGTTTTGATAAAGATGCAAATATGGCCATTATATGAATACCATTTCAATGACTTTATTCAATCTACGACATTTTCTTATAAAGATCAAATATGCCCATTTTGAATTACCATTTCCAATGACTTTGTAGTCATATGACCTACAAATAACGCATTTATTTACCAAGCATGGTTTGGTTCTTTTGTTTGTGCTTTAATAGTAGTACATAATTATATTGTTACTGGTAAAGAAAATTAATTAATACTCTATATGCCGAGATATTTTAACGTCCATCTCCCTGATGTAAAATATATGTATCCTCATTATTTCTCCATCTTGACTACACATGCGTATCTGGCTGATAGGACAAAAAAAAGAAGGAAAAACTTTGCAGGCGATTAAAAAAACTGAAATATTTATTTTGTAAAACCTACCACTACTCTTACAATTAATTGACATATTAATGGTATTTTCATTATAAAGAGGTCTGAATGTTGAAATACCTTTTTTATTTTTAAAATCGGTCGTCCACATATTATTAGGTCGTTATGGTGTAATGAAAGGAACTTGGTTTGCCTTCCGGATATACGTATAAAACCATTAAAATTTGATCGAACTCCAGAAGTGATTATTTCTGATTATTTGCTTTATTTCATTCCTTTACTCAGTAAATATTTTTTTTGTATTCAATGTTTGACCAACTCGGAAATGATTGTTTTAAATATTTAATAATATTTGATATTATTAATATCGATTTTCTTTAAAAATATGTTTTAGTATAATTAATTTTATCCTCCCTTATACACACAAGTCATAAGATGTCCATTATTATTATTACAGTTGATTATAAATGAGACTTTATTGAAAATGTCTCTTAACAGAATGAATGTGTAAAATAATATTTTTAAAGTTGTAGTAATTTTTAACATGAATTATAGGTAAAAGGTTTTTTTTTGAAATTGAGTAATATAGAATTTATAAAGAAATTAGATTTGAACCGTTCTTCCACTCAGCTAAAAAATTTAGTTTATTGTTTTATTTGCATGTTAAACTTTACAAAAAAAAGTGTGTATGATATATATAATATAAAAATTTAAAAATAACACATTTTTAAACAAATCAAAAACCTAATAATACATTAATTAAAATACTGTAAAGAGAACATACTTTTTTCACAGGAGCTCTTGGCAATGTTTTCCAATATACAATATAGTGATAAAACTCCAAATCTTCTCCAGTTATGTAAAATGTAAAATGTAAAAATGTGAAATGTTTTCTTAACCGCTTCTCAAGACACCAAAGTAACCCTGGGAGAATCCTTGTATTTTGTGTTGGCTAAAAGAGACGAGGCCCTACAGTTTATTTTGGAGTCCGAACTACATTTAGGGCATTAACCATTCCCTCTCCCATCTTAGTCCGAAACAAATTACAAATAAAATTGCCAACTTACTCCAGGATGGAATCGTACCATCGAACTTCGGTACTGTGTAAATAGCTATAAGCGCTTTACCCACTCGGCCATGTGCATACATAAATAATTTATTTAAATATCTAGGAACATTACCTCATAAACTGGGAAAAATAATGAGTTCTAGGAGTAAAAGAATGGCTTAAGTCTGAAATTTACACCATTTTTTCACTCAACATAAGGCAAAGGGTCTTACAGTTACGTAGTAGTATATAATAATAATAGTAATAATAATAATAATCATAGGCAACTCTGCCTGACAAATGCAGAGTTGCCTGCTCTACTCCTTCGGAGTAGTAAAATGGACTGTAGAGGAGCTGTGCCAATTAGATAGGGATACCCGCAAGATGATGAATATTCACAGAAGTATTCATCCTAGATCGTCCGTTCCTCGTGTGTACCTTCCACGTCAACGGGGGGGGGCCGAGGACTCTTGAGCCTGGAGTGTACGCATGGCAGAGTAGTACTGAGTATGGTATGTAACACACTCAAGAGCTCAGATCCACTCTTGCGGTTCGTAAAACATCACGAAACCGTAGGAGTGGGAGCAGGATTGTTCAAGGCAGCAAAAAGAGCCGCAGATGAACTCGGTCTCGCATTTGACATCAGGCGAGGAGGCCGGCGAGGTGCTGATGTTGAGTCAGTCACCGAACTTCAGCCAAATCGTCTGAAAACCCAAATCAGAGCTGCCGAACAGGAAAATCTGTTTCGGCAGCACGTCAGTGTTTCTATAAGAACATAGAAACACTGGGTTTATCGACCAGGCTGACCTTCGCATTTCTAAGGTCAGCAGGGCTTAAGTCGGAGACCGAGGGATTCGTTGTGGCCTACCAAGATGGTGTTATCAATACCTTGGTTTACCGTAGCCGCGTGTGGCGTGTAGAGGTTCCTGATATCAATTGCAGGACCTGCCATCAGGCGCCGGAATCGCCCATGCATTTACTTTCTGCATGCCCCATATATGCGATTTCGGCCTACATCCACCGGCATAACGCGGCGTTACGAGTACTATATTACCATCTAAGGCACTCGTACGGGGTAGACCAGACACTAGTGCTGCCTTACGTCCCCGGAGATATTGAGTCCGTTGTCGAGAACGAGAAATGCCGGATTTACTGGAACTACTCGTTCCCGACTGTCAGGCAAATCCAAGCCAACAAGCCTGACATAGTCCTCCTCGACCAACAACTCAAGGTGATGTATGTCATCGAGTTCTCGGCACCTGCGGAGAAAAATATCACCTTGAAGGAGGAGGAGAAACGGACCAAATACCGCGATCTCCAGTACGAGCTCCAAGTGCTGTACCCAGGCTATTCGGTCAAAACTGTCGTCCTAATAATCGGTGTACTCGGGAGGGATAAAGAATACGCTGCTCTCGCAACTGAAGACCATACCGGCTGTTCTTTATAAATGGAGATAATAAGTAAATAAATCGAAGGACCGGAAATGTTTTTAAATACCTTGTAATTCCAGCACTGCTTACAAAAGCTTGAGTTTCTTTAGTTGAGCCCAACTCACAGCTGGTAATAGGAACAGGCACAAGGTATTTACGGAGCACAAATGTCTTAATGAGCAAAATATTGGTTTTAATTAGCGGAATTAACTAGCGGTACTTTTACTGCGCAATGCAAATATATATTCTTCCTCTTTTTTTTAATATAGGTATTATGACACAACAACTTTTTCTTTCTCTATGGAAATCAATAAAAATAATTATAATTATTAAAAAAAACGAATATACAGCTACAGCTGTGTTTTCTGAACACCGGCCTGCCAAAAATCAGCTGAGTGGCTGGCAGGCCAAATGCAGAAAGTGGTCATTCTGGGTTCTCTCCATCTGCTTAGGGCACATGATTCCGGAATCTACAGTCATAAACCTTGAGGGATGTGGGGAGTGGTTAATGTACTGTCTCAATTTCTGTGAGGCGTCGGAAGCCACGGGGGGACTGTTAATATAATATAATAATAATAATAATGTTTATTAAATCCAACAGACACTACAGTCCATAAATTTGGATACAATATAGATACTTATACTACATTATACAGTATATACAAATGCTATCGTCCTCTTTTACCAAATAGGTAGAAAGGAAAAACTAAAGAGGATGGCTATTTCAATTCACTCCATGCATATTTTGGACAAATCTGCTCTTCCACTCATCGATTCAATTACTTAAAAAAAATGGCCTCACAAACAGACATCGTAACAGATTTCTAATTTTAATCACTGAATTAGGATATTTCTATGATTACCAAGTTTAAAAGAAAATAGGACCTGTTACAATTTCGATAAGCATTAGCCATAATAAATGTTCATTTAAATACAATGGTTTTTGCTAACTAACAACGTTCAAATAATGTGTAACAATGTATAGCTATTCCTTTTCAGATTAGATTATCAGGGGGAATGGGTGAAAATTAGTCTTAGTCGTCATTTAATCGGTTAGGGAACTATGAGTCATACCGTGGCATGTGACTAATTAGAGACTACCCTACGACATGTACTTTTCCGTAATGCACAATAAATTAGGGGGTGTGAGACTTAAATCGTATTACTGTAGAAACTTGAATCCAGATTAAACTGATTTATGTGAAATTATGTTGTCAGAATCTAGTGAATTAAAGCCCATTTAAATTTTTGTTGAGAGCTTCTAAACCAACTCAATTTACACAAAATATTCTCTAGAATAATGAAAGCATATTTATATACTAAATTATAATGTAGAGTTTAATTAACTTTTGATTATAAATTTGCTCACAACATCTCATCTCATCTCATGCTTTATTGGAGGTTTAATATAGTAATAAGTAATGAAAAATTATAAGAAACTTTTTATACGTCATTAATTACTCATTTAAGTTGAATTAATGAACATGACTTAAATGCTTGATCTACCTATACACGGAGGATCTAAAGGTATTATTATGGGTAATGTTTTCTTAAAATGTTTTCTTAACCGCCTCTCAAGTCACCGAAGTAACTCCCAGAGAATCCTAAGATTTTGAGTTGAGTAAAGAGAGGCAAGGTCCTACAGTTTATTGTGGAGTCCGAACCACATCTAGGGCATCGACAGTTCCCTCTCCATCTCAATTCGAAACAAATTACAAATAGATTTCCAACTTCCTCCGGAATGGATTCGAACCATCGATATTCGGTACCGAGTAAATAGATTTAGGCACTTTACCCACTCGGCTACCATGCCCCTATATCTGCTATATGAAGCTTATAAAGTGTTTCATAATCTTTATAATTATATTATAGACGGAGAGCTGGCTACATAAAAAAACAAGGTATAAGGTACATGAAATGTGAATAGCTAAAGAGGTTCCATTAGCGCTCCCGAACACCGAATGGCCAGTCTGCCAGCGCAATTAGGAAGATTAAGGCGGGGACGGACGGTCAAAGATGACAAATTTTACAATGAAAAAAATGATAATTCTCATGGATAAAAATTATTGGGAAGTGAAGTATTTGTTGCTACGAAACTCGGAAAATTATTGGCAGACGATTTCGTGGAAGAGAAATGGCCGGAAGACTTCAACAAAGCGGCGTTATCTTTAGTGAGAAAAAAATGATAAGCATCATGATTAAAAATTTTTGAGAATGATTGTTAAACTGTTGAGGAAACTATGTTGTCAATGGCAGACGAAAAAATGGAAGACAACATCGGGGCAGACTGTATTGAAGAGCGCGGTCTCGATCGCGCTTAACGAGTTAGTTCCGTACGATGCATTATAACGATTTATTATTTTATTAATTATATTATGAGGACAATAAGTTAACAATTTCTATATTATACAAGTGCTAAAAGATATGTTTACCATTAAAATAATTTTTTTATTAACAAATAATACAAATAAACTGTATATTCTATTTCGCTGTTTGTGTCGGATTCATCATACTGCATATCTTCTTCGCTTTCGCAATCGATGTTATAAATGATATCTACACGCTAGAATCTCATGAAGAAGCTGATACGAAAATAGTTTTTCACGCGTGCAATATTCCGGAGGAAGCTAACATTATAATAAAATGTTCCGACACGGACATACTTTTTATAATGCTAGCCAACATGGATAAGCTAAAAAGGAATAGTAAAGTTTGGATTCAAACGGGTATTTTAAGCAAACAGCGTATAATTGACTTGTCAGCACTTTATGATAGACACGGAGAATTATTTTGTAAATCTATCAGGGTTTCATACATTCACTGGATGTGATTTCAATCCAGCTTTTTTTTAGAAAATGAAAATAGCGTCCTTTAAAATTATTACTGTTAAGCGAACAATTTCAACGCGCATTTGCTGAATTAAGCAATGAAGATTGTGATAGACTTACTGTATTTCGAAATATTGAAAAATTTGTTTGTTCACTTTATACGATAACATCACTTGATTCCGTAGATAATGCTCGTTTTGCACTTTTTTTTTAAATTACAAAGTCAATAACGTCAACGAACCATTTAAAAAAAAACCTACAAAATTTTGATGCTTCATCGATACCTCCTTGTGCAGCTGAATTAAAACCACAATTCTTAAGATCCATATATATCGCCAGATTGTGGAGTCACGCTCACAAGAAAATTCCGACTAATTTGGTACCAGAAGACTGCGGATGGGTAATAGTCGACTCCAAATACCAGTTCCAATGGTTCAATGGATCTCAGATACCATCTAGCGTTAAAAACGTTATTATCGATTAAGAACAGCCTGAAGGTACAAATATTTCCACACGCTTTCGTTCTTATATTTGTTAATAGCCATTTTTAATTTTTAATTTTGTTTTTCAACAGATGTTAACGAAATCCAATCTGAGGATGACATCGATTGCGAAAGCGAAGAAGATATGCAGTACGATGAATCCGACACAAACAGCGAAATAGAATAAGTCTACATTTTATTTGTATTACTTGTTAATAAAAAAATTATTTTAATGGTAAACATATCTTTTAGCACTTGTATAATATAGGAATTGTTAACTTATTGTCCTCATAATATAATTAACAAAATAATAAATCGTTATAATGCATCGTACGGAACTAACTCGTTAAGCGCGATCGAGACCGCGCTCGAGACCGCGCTCTTCAATACAGTCTGCCCCGATATTGTCTTCCATTTTTTCGTCTGCCATTGACAACATAGCTTCCTCAACAGTTTAACAATCATTCTCAAAAATTTTTAATCATGAGGCTTATCATTTTTTCTCACTAAAAATAACGCCGCTTTGTTGAAGTCTGCCGGCCATTTCTCTTCCACGAAATCGTCTGCCGCGTTTCGTAGCAACAAATACTTCACTTCCCAATAATTTTTATCCATGAGCATTATCATTTTTTTCATTGTAAAATTTGTCATCTTTGACCGTCCGCCCCCGCCTTAATCTTCCTAATCGCGCTGGCAGACTGACCACTCGGTGTTCGGGAGCGCTAATGGAACCTCTCTAGCTATTCACATTTCATGTACCTTATACCTTGCTTTTTTATGTAGCTAGCTCTTAGACTATTAGTGAGGTAGAATAGTTCTTATTTAGTAAGAATATTAGATTTTTGGCTACCAGTATTAAACTTTCCACACTTTGGCTGAATGTGTTTTGGCTCAATATTCTGCCC
>JANEYF010005257.1:0-25000 GCA_029963845.1 Rhamnusium bicolor | reverse complement strand
CATCTTGGGATGTTTGTCCCTGGTAGGTCTGTTATCAGGGATAAATTCAGTGACGTCATCCTTGATTGTATTTCGACTTGAGGACTTGGGTCCCAACATGACAAAACTAAGGGGGTTAAAATAATCCATAGTTTCAAATCAGGTTCCATCAGTGTGGGATGTTTGCTCTTGGTAGGTTTGTTGTCAGGGATGAACTCAGTGACAAAAAAATAGGGAGGTCATCCTTGATTGTACGTCTGTCTGAAGACTTGGGTTCCACAATGATGAAACCAATAGGGGGAGGGGGAACAAAATGGTTAATCATTTAATTTTGACAATTTACTAATAATTTTAAAACATTTTTTTTAACTTTTGTTTACTTAGGGTGGTTCAGTGGAGTGTCACACTGAATAGGGGATTAGTGACAACTCTCTACTCAGGGTGGAAATTCTACTGTAATCCAACCTTGCCTCTTATAGGCAAATGTGATACTTTCTCGGAACTGGTTCCACAGAAAAAAAGTATAGTATATTTTTCTTCTTGGTCTTAACTTAATTTATCAATTAATAATTAAATTAAAATAATATGGATAGGTTTCGCTGAATTCGGTGTTGCTGTCCTTACTACTTGACGTGATGTTGGGAATTAACCTTGTGACAATCATTGGGGGTTTAATCCCAACAGGACGTTTGATCAGGAGCCGTGATACCGAGTTCAGGGAAAACTAACCTAATAAACAACAAATGGGAAAAAAATTCTATTTTACATTCTTTTAACTGGCTACATAGGGAAGAGAAATTATAATATATTTATTCTGTGTTTGAAAGAAAATAAATGATGAAAGACACGTTGAGGGGAGTACGCAAGGAGCAAAAAAAAGACCCAGTGACAATTATAGGGGGTTGAATATACCTTTTGATTTATTTCCAACAACGAAGGCTTCACCTTTTAGTTGAATAAATTAAGTTACTGACAGTTTTTTCCGTTTCGGTTCGTTGTTTCTGTCTTGGTTTCAGCGTGTTGCCGGGAATTAACCCTGTGACAATTAATGGTGCTTTACAATACGTTCGATTCGGAGACTGTAGCACCGATCCTAAGGGAAAAAACTGGCCAAGATTACATTGCAAATTCACAAATTAAATCATATGGAGGGTTGATTCTATTCGGGGGGAGTTTTCTCAGGAAATAGAGAATTTAGTGACAATATAGGTTTTTTACCCCTGAGTGGACTCCATCGAGTTCAAGCACACCTGCCTGAAGGAAAATTTGAATAAATTCAAATTTTCATAATATGTAGAATTTTGAAAATGTCCGCGGTTTTTAGTTATATTTTTGGTTGGATTTTTTGGTGAGTTGGTATGAAATATTTATTGTGTAGGGTAACTTGCATTTTGACCAATTGCCAGTTGACATGTACTAGAGTAGTGGAGTACATCCACCATGGGGTTGAATCCCCTTTATTATTCGATTATTTTGGTCATTATCTAATAATTAAAATGTATTAAATAACATAGAGTAGATGTCAACATTGTATAGTGAAAAATTTTAATGTGTAACGTGATATTAGTTTTAAGAAAATAAAAGTAAGTAAAAACTTGTAAATTTACATAAATATGAGCTAGTCTGGGTATACTAGGGCATAAATATAAAATAAATACAAATTTAAAATAAAGGCGCCAAGTTTCATATATTTTAATAAAACACAAAATTTTCTATAACTGTTTAATAAAAACAATTCAAAATTTTTACAAAATATATAAATAAATAAAAATACAATAAACCTTATTATCACAATAATATATATATATATATATATATATATATATATATATATATATATATATATATATATATATATATATATATATATATATATATATATATATATACATATATACAAAAAAAACCCAAATTCAATTTAAAAACTGAAACTGAACTTGAAATCACTAAGTAAGACAAATTTGATATCTCTTTTCCCCTTCGGAGTTCTAAAAATTTGTTCGAAACTATTTTCGTATAACGTTTACTTTTCGTGATACCTGGCTGAGTCCAATAGAGAAGGAATATTGTTTAATCCAAACAGCATGAGCAGAATCTTAATGAAAAATGCCAATTCGAAATTCATTTTGTTGTAGTTTAATTAGTGGAAACAAGGTTAATCGATTGGTGGAAACAAGGATGTATAAGTTGCGCTCCAAGCCATTCGCTGAAACCCGCCATATTGGATACCTATTTAGATCTCCTATTAAATGTTTAATGATGCATCCCTTTGTGTCTCTTATGGATAAAATCGGGGATTGGCCAAAGACGTCATTGACTGGCAATTGTTGTCAATGGTCAACTGGAATTAACAATGTGAAGGGTGCCCGGTCATTGATGACATTACCCATTTTTAGCGGCCATTCTGTCGACTATTTCAAGATTAACAATATTATCTGGACAATCACATCAGTGGGCAACCAGTAATGGGCAATGACGAAGAAACTATTTAATTATACATATTAGGGTTATATAATATTAGAGTTATATTATATCAGTGATATTATATTACATTGGAATTATATTGCATTAGAGCTATGTTATATTAGAGTCATAATATATTAGAGTTTACACGACGATCGTCATATAATTGTGTCGATTAGTAATGGAAATGGGACTGAGTATTTTAGAACTCGAAATCATTTTGTTAATTTATCATATCCAATAACACATGGTTATATATGATTAGGTTAGGTTAACACAAAACTTAGCAACATTGTCTGTATATTGTAAAATTGTAAATATTAATATCATTTCATTACCTCACCGCAGAACATGGATAAAGTTTAAATTCCTCCTAACCTATGCTACTAACTTTCTTTTTTATTAAGTTATGTCAGATTCAATCGACGAATTTGATGAGATTGTTGAGTGCTACGATGATGTAGAACAAAATTGCCTGAGAAGATTTGTTGAAGGATGTGAGAATTACTGCGCATTTTATATATCAATATAAAGTACAAACACACGTGAAATCTCAGATTTTCACATACTGTCTTCATTGCAAGAAACATTTTAGGATCTTTACAACAAAACTGAAAATGTCTTGGATAATTTGCATGAAAATGAATATCTTTATTTTGCTCTATAGTCATAAACAGCAATTGTAAGCGTCCCAAGTTCAGCATATCATATTCAACACCAAATTGAGAAATTTATGCAGCAGATAAATTATAAATAGAAACGAAACAGTGCATATACTTGCTCACCCAAAGCTACATAAATTTACTGAAAATAACTGCTCGTCTAATTTAAGTTTTTTATATCAAAATGATGGACATAGAAAAATATAATATACAGGGTGGGCCAGATTTTAATAGGGAAACTTTTTTGATAGGATGCAACGTCTCTGAATTAAACTCATTTAAAAACCATTCATCCCCTGCTCTTCTATTAACTGTTAATTGAGAATCGTTTAAAAATTACAGGATTTTTAATTTTCCCGTTAACATAATTTCGAAAGGAGAGGTGAAAACTATGGTTTGAGGTGTACGAAACTTGCAACTTCTGAATTTTATAACAATGTTTTCAATTATTTCCGGACAAATATATCTGGAAAATTAAGCATTTTTGGCTGTAAGTTTATATAACAAATCCACATTATTTTGGTGTATTTATTAAAATCTGGCCCGCCTGGTATGAGAACAGAAATTACTCCAGAATATCGTGCCCTTACCACCGACTTCATAACTTATTTAGGTAAAAATCTTTGCGTTGTATAATCTTGAAGCCAGAAAATAATAATATTGATTATTAAAAACCATACAAACAAAAAAAGGGATAATTTAAATAATGAAATCTTCAAGTAATCTCCAATTCATCACTTAGTAGGCAAAATGTAAACATTGATTACAGTTTGCTTTCTTTGCTCTCATTAAATTATCCAAAATGGCGGCATCCATGTGATCTCACTTAATAAGCTTGTTCTACACGATGTAATTCTATCGTATTGCCCATTTTAAGAGCAGAAAATGCTGTTGCTAAAACGGTAATTATTACATATAGAATATACATGCTTTCAGAAATATATTGTGTGCTTTTGAAAAAATAAATATTTTAATAGAACTATGAATGAAAAAAATGATTTAAGGAAAAAATATATATTTCAATAATTATTAGCACAGTGTATCCATAAAGTAATCTACATATTCGATAAAATCTTTACAAAGCCAGTAACAAAAATGGCTCAGACAAGTCGATTTTTAAATATATTTTTTATCTATTTTTTTAGTTAAAAAAAACCCACCAACAATCCCTATTTGTGATAGTGCCATTTGAAAAAGCACATTATTTTGCATATGCAGTACCAGATTATTTTTCACAAGACGAGGCAAAACAAGTGAGGTGCTCGCCCACACACTACGCAGCGTTCGGTTAGAAATTACTTAAATTAGACTATCCCTAACAAATTGATAGGAATAATAGGGAGTATTGAATAGCTAGCTAGATCGCTGGATCTAACCCCGTTGGACTATTTTCCATACGGCTATTCAAAAAAGCAAATTTTATATAAATAGACCTGCAAATTTAGAAGGTTTAAAAAAAGTGAATTTGGTAAAAAGATTGTCAGATAAATCCTGATGTTATTGTTGTTGTTCAAAGGGAGCATATATAGTCTATTACAACGTCGTTAGGATGCAAATGGAGTAGATTTTGAAAATGTAACTTGGTTTAAATTACTTTTCGTTAAAACTTTCTTTCTTTTTTATGTGACCAATGCAGCAAAATTTTAAGTTTACAATTTAATTTTTCAGAGCCGTTTTCATATATTTTTTTTAAACGATTGTATTGAATTTACACATAAATTTTCATAAACATCTAAAGTATTTTTTTCTCAAAAAAAAAAAAAAATTAGGTGCCTAATATACCATAATTTTTTTATTGCGATTTTAAGTTACTCGCATGTGACGATTTTATCGAATTTATACTTTACGGACGCATTGTAAATTTCTAAAAATTAATTATTTCTTAAACAGTGCCTCATAATTTTCACAGTAACCAAGCATGTGAAGACTTGAGAAAACATCTAAACTGCGTTACTATGTGTCAAATTAGATCAATTTCTTGTGTGTCTCCAAGAAATTTTGATCCATGCTCTATGTAACTAAAACACAACATATTTTATTTTATGCCTTTAAGACAATTTAGTTAATGTACAATACAAAGAATATGATATTAACTTCTCAAATTTCTAGGGATCAGTGTGGTCCTTTTTAGAATTTCCAATGTTATTATTTGAGGTCAGAAAGCTACTTACTTTCCTTAGTGAAAATGGAGATAGGCGTCAAGAATAGAGAACGCGAACTGACAAAAACCATTTATTATTTGACACACATTTGTGAATTTAAAGTGCCTCCAACTGTATAATATAATCTCCCCAATAATAAATTACGTTTTTCGTTATATATATATATAAAAATAATAACTGCGTCAGGATAATAGTCTAAGAAATAATATTCTCATTATTTCTCCTCTTGCATCTCCCATGTAATGTAGACGAAAATAAAATACAATTACCTTCCATGGCTATATTTAACATTATATGAACTACTTACCATATTCCATTTTTTCTAGAACACAATAAATAATTACTTTTTATCTTAATTATAATTATTCATAATAAAGGGTATCTCATTTGGAACTATAGAACTTGAATTGCGCGCCATTTGTGTTCTGGGAAAGGTAATGCGTCAATATTTAACAACGACGTCAACATGTCGCGTTTAACAGTTCAACAACGAATAGTTTGTGTACAAGTGTTTTATGAAAATGTGCGATCATTTACAGTTGCATTAAGAAAAATCCGCATAAAATTAGGACGAAATGAAGCGCCTACAGAATTTGAAGAGACGGGTTCTCTTATTGATAAGGCAACACCAATACGTCTTCGTCGTGGTCGGTCAAATGAAAATATTGCTGCAATGAGAGAAAGCGTACGTGAGGATCCAAACACATCAATTCGACATGGTTCACAACAATTGAATCTTTTAAGAGCTACCACAGAGAGCCAGCACAATCATTGAAAGCAAACATTCGATGTGCAATTCGGAAAATAGAGACCGTTTTATGTGCCAGTGTTATGGAAAATTTTGGCAAACGGATGACATCATGCCAAATGAGGCGGCCATATGAATGACATCCTTTTCCAATTGTAGCTGTAAAGTCTACATTTTATGTTGAAAAATAAAAATCATCAGTTTCTCAAATATTTTGCTACACCCTATATTTTTGTAATAGTTTTGAATGTATTTAAATGACGAATATTTTGTTAAAATTCACCATCAAATTATTACATATTGGGAGTGGATTTTGAACAAGTGCACGTGATGAAGTACTAGTACCGGGTTAAAAAATTTGTATTAATTTGTCTAAATTTTTGTTTTTAGAAACAGAAAATTTGTAAATTTCAAAAAGCTCGACTAGTCATACTGTCTATAATTCGGGTAGGCGGCAATATCAGAGGGAATGGTTGTGTATCCACGTTTTCTTCAGTGTAACTCCTTTCTAGACAGTTTTCAATTTAGAATTTGGGGATTGCCTAATTTATGTGGTATGTTTTTATTAATAGTTTTTATTATTTCACATTTTTATTTATACATGATTATAGAAAACAATATGTAATGTATGGGTATGCATTTTTTATAGTAACCCCGGTGTATCTCGAGGGTCCAGTGTAGGCCGTTACTTTTTATCATACATGAATAACTTCATCACTATAGTAAATTACAAAAAAATATTATCGACAGATATTTTCAGAATATTTACAAAAATAAATAGTAACGATGATTGTGAACAAGTTTTGATACAATTAGAATTAGTAAGTAGTGTATTATTAAGAATTTCCATTTAAATGCGGGAAAATGCAAATAGCTGCTGATGCCCGGAAACTAAATCTAGTTTCAGATGAGAACACATTAAATTATCTTTGATTATTGCGAAGAATATATGTTTCAAAAAAATAGTTTTTTTCTCAATCGCGCGGTCTGCGTCTGTTATTTAATCTATTTCACAATACATACACAATACTTTATTTTGTATAGCTATATCTTTATTTCAAGTATTTCGATTAATTTCATATCAACATGTCACTATCATTGTGCGTTGATTGGAACTAGTATTCATAAATCCTCTGTACAAAATGAGTGATAACTTCAACAAATGTAGAATTGATTTTTTTGTTGAAATCTTGATTTTCTGACATAACTAAACTAGGAAAAATTCCGTTGTAATTCAGTGACGTCAGCCAGCGTATATGTAAATAACCGATAATATACTATATATGTATGTTATTCTTAATTGTTTCCAATTTTTTTTAGTAACTCTTTCCGACTGGGGGTTAATTTTCGACATGCGGTCGTCCTTTACTTACTTGATACTATGCAATATCCATTTGTATATTTCACGTGTTAAATCCACGTGTTAAGTATACGTAATACGGGTGCGTTCTCTGCGACGACATTGAATTGCTCGGAATTTAGCCCAGTCTAGTCACAATTTCTCGAAACATATAGAAATGCAACAAAACATTTTTAATTATTTTTTTTTTCGAATACATATCTTATCGACTTGAGATGAGAGGAAGCAATTATTAAAGAAACGGTTAAAAAATCTTCAAACGGCTATTTCTGCCTTACACCTGTCAAATGAGGAAGATTGCAATTGCAAAAAAATTATATTTTTTCATTTCATTTCTAAAAAATCTCCAGGAGCTAAACGAAATAAACTGATTTTTATTTATTTATTTATTTTTATTTATTTATTCTTTTAACTACGCTATCCCACAGTAATATGGTTACCAATTACGGGATAGGAACAAAAATTATGAACAAAATAGTGCAGCAAATATCTGCTGATAGTTACACAATATTAGATTAACATTTAAATACATTATTTTATAAAACAAACATAGTTTAAAACAGCAGTATGTAATATAATATTGAAACGATTGACAGACAAAAATAGAAATAAAAAGTAAGAAACAATTAAATTAACACAAAGTGACTAGAAGCTAATAATAAAAAAAGAGAGAAATAATAAGAAAAGAATTAATGACATTACTCATACACTAAGTGGTCTAGATCTATTAGGTAAATTATTAATTTTTTAAGAATTTGTTCTTGATTTCGTTTATTTTACAATTGAAGTTATTAATACTGTCTTTAACCTCTGATAATCAGAACAAACGTGAAAGAGTGGTTTTTAATAGGTTAGTTCGACGTGTGAGTAAATTAAATGTTTCACGAGAACGCGAAGCTAATCTTGGTATATTAAAGTCAAAGTGCTGGAGAATTTGTGGACAATCAAAATCATATTTAATTATCTTGTGAAGAAAAATGATAGCGTGCTTGGATCTTATTTCCTTCAGTGCCACAAAATTATATAAATTTAAAAGCAAATCATTAGGAAAACTAATAGCCTTGTAATCTCCATTACTCTTAAAATACATATACTTGAGAAATTTACATTGGATATTTTAGATACTGTCTATGCATATAGCATAATATATTATACACCATACTATGAAGGCATACTCCATCGTGACCTTATGAATACGTTATACTACAAGAGTATCACTAGAATCAGTAAAATCTTTACTATTTCTTATTACAAATCCAAGATTCTTATAGGCTACTTTTAGCGTTACGTTATCATATTCATTAAAAGATAGTTTACTATCAAATATAATTCCAACATCTTTTATAAAGCAGGGACGAGCCAAGCAGATATTGTCTATTTGATAAGCAAAGATTAGAGGATTTAGTTGCCTACTAAATGAAATCATATTGCAATATTTAATGTTAGGAGATATATTATTGGCAATACACCAATCATTAGTTTATTTTAATACATCCTGTAGCTAAGCGCAATCATCATATGAATCAAATTCAGAATAAAATTTCATGTTGTCAGCACATATTAGAAAACCAATATTGAGAGATGTTATGTCATCTAAAAATATATTATATAAAAGGGGCCCAAGGATGGAGCCTTGCAGAACTCCTAAGAGTACACCTGTATGGTTAGACTTGTAGCCATGATATTGTACGTATTGTACTCTCTTGGAGAGATAAGATCTAACAGATTTATAACATGTGATGATATTCCATATTCGTCTAAGCGAAAATTGTTTGGTCTAGTCGATCAAAGGCTTTGGAGAAATCCGTATAAACAACATCAACTTGGCCTTGGTTTTCTAAGATGTCTGAGATATATTGCGTTATAGAGACCAAATTAGTTGTAGTTGACCTGGCATTCATGAATCCATGTATTTACATCCATTGTATCTTTTACACAGCAGTGCAAAAATTTTCAAGACCCTACAAAAATTACATAAAATGGCAATAAGGCGATAGTTGCAAACATCATCCCTACTCCTATTTTTAAAAATAGGACATAGTCGTGAAACTTTCCTTATGCTTGGAAATTTCCACGTTTTTAAAATTAAATTAAATATAATAGTTAGCGGGTGAGCAAGAGCTAAGGCACAGTCTTTCAGCATAAAAGCTGGAATGTTATTAGGGCCTTGTCATTATAGTTCATTGAGACTGGATTGTCAGATGCTTTCTTGTCCATTATTTTAAAAAAGTTATGACTCCTTTTATTGAGACCCCGCCCCCGCCGAGGTTTACATACTATTAGTAAACCATTTAGGATTTTTCTTGTTACGAGGCTTTGATTTGAGACCACAGACATCCAAAATATCATATAGGTTACTATATAAGAAGTTACAAGCATCGTCTGCCTCTGTGTAATTCGTAAGAGGCGACCAGTCAATCGTACTTATATTCTCATGAACCGAGATGAAATCAGCATGACGAAACTTTTGAGACATGTCGTCATTATAATTTAAATTGAATGAATTAGTGGTTTAGTTCTGAAAGTTAATTCAATATCAAGAGCAGGATGATATGAATTCTCTTTTAGAACTATATCAACAGTTTTATCCACTGTACATGATTTTGAGCATAAAATATTATTATTTTGATTTGTCACAGGATTGTACTGATTGAGGGAATAAAACTGACACATATTGTTCAGACTATTTGCCTGTATATTATATAACTGATTATTATGGCATCGTGGTATATTAAAATCTCCAACTAGCAGCAAATCCGGATCATAGTTGCAATCGTATGACATAGAAAAATTCGGAAATAAATTATACTATTCAACAGACAATTTTGTAGGTATATAAATTACAAAGATATTTAGATATTTTAGCCCAGTTTAATTTTCGCACCCAGTACATCAATAATACTAAGTTCATTTGATATCACATTTTTACTAATGAGGTCAATACGCGCAGAACTTGTATTTTCTCGGATGGACAGCAAAACGTCACCGCCTCTTTTGGTTTGAGTGGATTGAAAATCCTTATCCGAACGATAAACAGTAAAATTCACATCAAAAAGTTCGTAATTAGTAGAGCTGTCCGAGGTCACCTGGCCGCCAGAGCCGTCATATGACTCATATGTTTACATCATATCATAATACTTGAATAAGTATATTAAATGGAAATAAATTTTAACAATAATGTTACATTTTATAAAAATTTGTATAAAACTCACCCTTTTAAGCAGATTTATGAAGTAGTTTGGTTGTCGTCATCACAAAGTGGGGAAGATTTATAGTATAATAGCATCAGGTATGTTTCTACAGCTGTCTCTGTCAGCGATGTTCGCTTTGGTGAAAAAATATGTTTGTATTTTGAAAATGACCGTTCGACATCTACGGATGTAATACAGGCATAAGTAAAACAATCTGTGAACTCACTTAACGAAGTTGTAGATGCACCATCACAAATTTGTCTTAATTTGCTAAAATCAGGATCTTTCTGTAATACACTCTCGAATTTTTCACTAACGCGATTATTTTTTGCGTCATTTATAGCCTGTAGCTGTGTTTTTACGTCGTCCACTATTTGCAGCGATTCCACTAACGACAACGAACTATTTTGCAATTTTTCTATTGCGTCGTGTAGTCCCCTATAATTGTTATTAATACTTTTTAAATCTGTTTCAAGGGAAACGCCTTGAAAGCTTGTCTGGCTTTCCCTAATAGCTGCAGCCTCGTTAGGGTTGAACTGTAGTATCACAGCTTTTATTTGTTGAAAATATTCAGCATAATAAAAAGCCGTGGAAATGTTGGTTTAAGAGGGTCCAGTACACGTACTATAATATTTAAAATAGAATTTTTTTTACAATCTGTCGTCTCGTCAATACATAACCAGAGCCGTGTATTTTTTAATCCACATTTAATCCTATTTACAATGTCTTCACGAACAGCTGGAATATATCTACATAACGATGTACGACTTGGTAAGTTCACCTGGGGATTGTATTTATTCCAAAACTCCCGAAAAGGTTGTTTATCCAGTATGTGTAGCGGAATATTACAGGCTATTAACATTAACAATAAATCAAACATAAACTGAGTTGTCAAAGGCATGCCATTTTTTTATTTTGATGTTGCACGGTATTGATATGACGACGACAATCTGTTTTGTGCCAGCACATTAAGTCTTGATTGCAAACTTTACAAATTATTTTGCATAAATTTATTCACTGTGTTCGCGTACGGTCATTTTTTACCCTTTGGCGCGTTTGACATTATGTATAATTTATAGGTACAACCTCACGCATTAACCTTTCAAATAAAACTGCAGCGTAAATCACTTCTAAATCGGCACGTGTGACGACAGCGCAAGACCGTGGCTGTACTCCAGGCACATCGGACAGCTCTAGTAATTAGATACACCACCGTTTAACCAGATCTCAGAGAAATTGGTCTATATATCCGTTTGTCTATATCTATCGCAATAATAACCACAGTTTAATAATAACCATACACATTTTGAGACCAAGAAAAAGGCTTACCCTTTTTCTTCGTTGACGAGCAAAATAGATCTACTGGGGTCTGCGTGACCCCCGATTCTTAATTTTTTTGGTTCACAAAATAAATTATTCTTGATAAAAGATTACTTGTTAGACCTACTATATAAAGCCAACAAAACAATTTGTCTGAAAGTTATTTTTATTTGTTTTATGTAATTTTAAGATTTATTTTTATAACTGAATGTTTGGTTGCTTGTTACATGTATATTTTCTTTAGATTTAGTGGGATTAAGGCCAATAATTAAAACAACAAACTCTTTTTTAAAAAGTCGACGTTTCGAAATAAATTTATTTCATCTTCAGGACACTAAAATAAATCACAATGCTATTTTTATGAAGAAAACCATGTACGTATAAAGATAAATTATACACTTTACTGATTTATTATCACAGAATAGAGATTTAAAAAATATAAATATTTACTCAACATTCACTGAAAAGAAAAATTGACATAACAGGAAAAATTTAATTGAAATGGGAAAAAGTAATATAATTTAAAAAAGGGTTAAACAAAATTAGTACTTAAAGATTATGAAATTTTTGTTTACTTATTTATTTTTTGGTATAAGCAATCATAAAGCTACAAAAACATATTAATTACGTATTTGAATTACCAATAATCTGTACTTACAATTAAAATAGTTTGTTGTTGTCAAAATAATAAAAATAGTGGATAAACATTAACTGATAAAATTTATACACAGAGTGGCAGTTGTATTGTGTTTTCCGTATAATTTTTTTCAGTTAATGCTTTTATCCACTATTTTTTATTACCTTGACAACAACAAACTATTTTAATTGTAGTACAGATTGTTATTAATTTAAATACATAATTAATATGTTTTTGTAACTTTATGATTGCTTTTATCAAAAAATAAATAAGTAAACAAAAATTTCATAATCTTTAAGTACTAATTCAGTTTTAACCCTTTTCAAATTATATCACTTTATCCGATTTTAATTTAATTTTTACTGTTATGTCAATTTTTCTTTTCAATGAATGTTGAGTAAATACATATTTTTTTAAATCTCCATTCTGTGATAATAAATTGGTAAAAGTGTATAATTTATTTTTATGTGTATATGGTATTCTCCATAAAAATGTCATTGTGATTTATTTCAATGTCGTGAAGATGAAATAAATTTATTTTGAAACGTCAACTTTTTAAAAAAACAGTTTATTGTTTTAATTATTGGCTTTAACCCCACTAAGTCTAAAGAAAATATATTTATTTTTATATTTCTGTTTCAAATATATTGTTATTTTCATATTTTCATGTTTTAAAAAATTACATTTTTATTGTTGTAAACAATACCTATAAAGAATCTACGTTTACGATAAAAACATTGGATTTTTAGAATGCAGTGCAAATCTATTTTCCAAAACATAACTTCAGACAATTAATACTCGAGGAATTTCAAAAGTTACATATTTCATTTTCATTCCATGAAATTTGCAGGTATATGCCTGTGCCTCAAGCTTTTCACATAAATAATTCAAAACATTTTTACACTATGTAAAACTCTCACTTAAACTTTAAACCATTGTTGCAACATTTTTTACAGTAAAACTCGTGGGAATACAAAACTAAGAATTTTATAGTACTTATATAATATTTTTTTACATCACAAAATTTAACTAAACTAATAATACTTTACACATGAAATCCCTACATAAGCCCTACAACTGTGGTGCCTATTTGAAAACAAAGCTATAACTAGAACCCGTTTCTCAGAAGACATTGACGTAAACATCAGGGTTGGCATGGGAAGGTGGCACGAAATTATAAAATTTTGTACCACTTTTTGTAGTTTATTGTTGATTCAACTAGAGAAGATTATACGTAGTAATGGGTGCATCACTGTCGATATTGCTACAGTTGACATATTCTGACAGCGCTGGACTTACTGAGGGAAGTGCCACTGTCATTGACATTAAATTTTCGAACGTGTCTGGGTAACACTGAACATAATATGTGGGTACTTCGGTCAGTAACATTAAACTGAATTATTACGTTACTATTCAAATCCATCTAAACAAAAATAGAAAACACATGTATAGTAATTACAGACTTTCGTGACCATGATAGGGAAATATTGCACTATTGACACTTAAGTTCGGCACCATTAAATGTTATCTCGGGGTACTCACAAATCCACGATTGTACCATATGAACAGATGGCAGTGATCGCACCATATTTTACTATTTGTCGCAACAGTGTTCCCGGTTAATATCGATACATACTGAAGTGAAAAAGGCTAGGCTGGAAGCTCAGCTATGGATGAGTTATTCTTGGTGTTATGTATCCTGGTACTTACAACACTCGATCCTAGACCTAACAAATAATGCTTTATATACACATAATTTTGCTATAAACATTACGCCAGAGCATAAATAGTATTACATAATATGACCAATTATCTCTCTCCTGTCACAACTGTCAGCGACACTTTTTTTATCTGTTGAAAAACGTGAACATCTCAATAAACGTTGGCATGGATTTTCACTATGATTTATATAATAAAACTTTTATATTTAACGATGTTTGAACTTGTAGCAATAATTCTTAGTGGCCAATGTTTTTAACTATAACTTTACAAAAGTTTTAGAGAACTGCTCTTTTATGATTACAACTGATAATAAAATAGTTTACTAATAATTATTATGATGACATGGAAAAATTACTGTATATCGCATGATAGTGCAGTGGAATTCAAAATCCTTTTCTGGAACTATCATCCGAAATACGGACTCTATGAAATTTATGATTAAACGAACTTATCTTAAGTGAAGGTCGATCATAATTATATGACAGTCCTTCTACTACATGATCTCATTGGAAGTTCCTCTATTTCCCACTGGAGTGCAACACGTATAAAGATTCTCTTTCGTGTAAAATATTTAATCAACCAAATGCGTAGGATTAGATAAAAAAGTGTAACTTTCACACAGCAGTGGCTGCCCAAGTTTTCCCAGGGAACCGTCTCGGAGATGCTGTACTACCAAACAAATTAAACTTAAATTGCTAATATCTGTCTCATTGTTGTTTTCAAATGCATAAGAGCAACACTAGACTTATTTGTTCTTCCATATCTAAGATGAGCCGTATGTTCTTTAAATCTAATCTGAACTTGTCGTCTTGTTTGTCTGATATATATTGATTGCCCTTACAATTTACGAAATTAATCCCCCATTTATCCTAATTTTGTCTTTTGGATTGTGTAAAAGTTGTTGTAGATTATTTACCCATGTTTGAACTACTTTCATGCCAAATGCCAAATTTCTGTTGAGATTACGGATAAACCATGTTATGTATGGAATTTTCCCATTTTGAAAGGTCGAGGAGAAATTCCTACATTCTCCTCATAATTCTTTTCCTTTGTAAGCTACAAAAGGATAAGTTTCTTGTCAATTTTGTTTAGGTTAAATTTCATGAGGGAATCTGTCATAAAGAGCACATTGACTTCCTTGCAATAGAAAGTGCCATATCTGACTTAAATATAAATCTCAGATTACGTTTATCGGAGTGTATAAACTCATACAAACATAAATCTTACTTCAGCCGGGGAACATTGTTTGGACAATATCAGATAGATAATCCAGCAAGTTGAAAAACTAGACTGAAGACTCTATATTCATCATCATGGTCCAAGGGCATAAATGTTCCTAGAAAAATCATCACTACGATTTGTAGGATTACATTTTACCATGCTTTCCAAAACAATTAAATGAAAATGGTGTATTTAAGTCGGATATCTGCAGTATATGTAGTACTCTAGACGACCTAGATAATATTTTTTTTATTGTCAGAACCACTGAACATCAACAAAAGAAGTCTTAAAAAAATTACTTCATCCCACTAATTTCATTAATCTACTATCACTTAAAAACATCAACATTTACAACGTTTTAGTTCATTATCTGAATGGGATAAATATTCTTGTGTAACAGTAATGTACTGTTTATATCTTATTGTTATAACCACTTTACCATGTGATGTAACAATAAAGGCCACGACAAACGAGAAGAGAGTGTCCTTGTGAAATCCTTTCTGTCTTCTGCTTTATATTCAAAATTGTGTTTAGGTTAAATTGGACAATTAATTAATTAATTTGTAAAATTATATATAATTATAAACGATCATCAATACATTCATACATTACATTATACAAAACTGTACATTATACAAAAGTAACTGGCTAATTGATAAATTTCCAATGACAAAAAAAAATCTTAATAACGATAGTTTATTACTACTATTATTATTATTATTGTTAATTTCGTATTACTGATGTCTTGATTAAACATTTCCTTGCTTTTTTACAATTCGACTTTAATTTTTGTTGTATATATATAAATATATATATATATATATATATATATATATATATATATATATATATATATATATATATATATATATATATATATATATATATATATATATATATATATACATATTTATATATATATATATATATATATATATATATATATATATATATATATATATATATATATATATATATATAAATATATATATAAGCCGACATACATAGGCAGGCAGTATGTTTGAATGCGGAGTGTTGTGAGACTAATGTCAATCGAATATTTTTTTTGTACAGTTCTTCCGAGGAATTTACTCCCGTGTCGGATTATAAAGTCACAGAATATCGACTTGCAGCCTCTACTGCAACATCTATTAATTTATTTCACACGCAAATACTGGATGAATCAAAAAATGAACCGAAAAAAAACCTAATGGGGCTCTATATATTTTCTCAAAATACAAAAAAAAAACGATATAATAGATTCGAAACTAAAAAAGTTTGAGAGGTAAAAAGTTTGAAAAGTAAAAAGTCAGACTCGCTTGTGGTTTATTAAAACAAATTTGTATATTTTAGTTTAACAGTGCAGCAAATAGTCTTACCTGTGTAATTATACAATTGCAGAATTAGCTGTATTTCTTCTCAATGATCAATACATTTTCGATGTTACCGGTTGACCTTTTGTTAATAATAATTCGGGGTCAAACATGTGAAAAGTAATAAAATACCATTTACTTCAAGTGAAAAACAGGTGTGGTGCTGGTGTATCGTGAAGTGCTAGGTAATATCGTAGCTGTTCAGAAACTCTCTGCTGAACGGTTCCTTGCCTTTCGCCGTCCCAATCATGAAACATTTCGCAGTGTAGTGCAACATATTTAAGATTTCGGAACAATACCAAGCTCGGTAGCGCAGTGGGTCAAAGCGTTAAGTGACAAACGTAGCTGGTTTACTGTCTGTTGACTCCCGGGTCCAAATCCGGTTTTGATTCTGACAAAGTCGAACGGTTTGATTGTGTGTCTACGTTTTTTTTTAACTGTGTAACTCCTATCCGTGCAGCTTTGGCTTTGGTTTGGGCTTGTCTAATTTATGTGGTGTGTTTTTTTTTTTATTTAACTCAAGTATATTTGCGGGGACTTCGTCGTAATGGCGCAATGCTACAAATTGAGGAACAAGTGTTTAATGCTGTCGAGGAAAATCCCTCAGTAAGCAGCAGAAGGTCGGCTTTGCAGTTCAAACATTGCAGACAACAGTTTGGCAAATATTAAGGTATTAGGGTTTACATCCATATCATGTTCAACCTGTGCAAGTTCTGTATCCAGAGGATCCACAAAGCGCCTACAATATTGTCAGTAGCTTCTACAAAGTATTGTTGACCATCCAAACTTCCTTCAGCTTATGTTGTACACCGATGAGGCCACATTTACTCTACATACTCTGCAACAATACTTGAAATCATCATGCTATGCGCAGACATTCCAGGAGCGGTTTTCATGCAATGTATTGGCAAGAATGAGGATGATTATTTTACTAAACCTCACATTTTATCACCACACATGACTTCGGAGAAAGTAAGCATACTACGTTATCCTCTAAAGTGGAATTCTTGTTTTAATTTTCGTTTGAGTGATTGATTAATTGAAGTTTAATTGTATGATTTGTATGATTAATGAACAGAACGTCTTTTATTTTTAAGTGAGAATCTGTTCTAACACGGTGAGTAGGTATTGATTAATTAATTTGTTAGAAGCATCTTAACCAAAACATTATTCAGAAACTTGATAATTTTTTATTGCTCTATAGGTACCTATGTATTACGTAAATGATGATCGCTTACTTATTGGACAAATAATGCGGTTATTTGTTATTATTAGGGTCGTCAGTAATTGGTAGCGGGCTTCACGAATACTTTAGTACTTTCTTAAAAGTTACCAAAAATATGAGAAAACTGTTTATATATCTGCTTAAATTCCATGTTTTTTTTTCGTTTATTTCTGAATCATCCTGAATGTATTTTAATATCACAAATATGGACAATAGTGATTGATTAAATAACATTCCTTTTATAAGGTAAATAATTATAAAGCAAAATATCGATATCTACAATTTTGAAATTATTATAATTACTATTATTGCCATTAACTATAATCCGAGTATTTACATACACAAAGATGATATAATGATCAATTCACTGATATTTTTATATTAATAAAAATAAATAAATTATCTGTGACTACGGTGATGACTGAGGAGACCGATTCTTGAGGATATAACGCGACCATAGTCCGGGCAAACAAACTCTCCAGGGATGTAATTTCTTCTTCAATTTCTTGCAGTGGGTCTATTATAGCTCGCAACCACGGTTCTCCAGTTTGAACGGTCTTTGGGTCGATCCTCCCAACCGGCTCCCAACCAGCTCTGACATTTTTAGGTGTTTCACGCAGTATGTCTTTGTACCACTTTAGTTGACCTCCTTGCTTCCGTGTTCCTTCCTGCATCTCCTCGTATAATATACACTTGGGTAGCCTGTTCTCCTTCATACCAATAACATGCCCCGTCCATCTGAGACGGCACTAAATTAGAAATTAAATAATTAAAAGACACTGTTTTTTTTACTTGTCTAATTTTCGCTTTTATATTTATAACTTTACGAGTTTCATCCTATTCGGACATTTTCAAATAACTAAAAAATACAGACTTATTCATTAGTTATAAATTGAACAGGAAATTAGTTTATGATTGATTTTTCTGTGTATAGATGTTGTCTTAAAAGAATAGAGGGTGGATAATAAATTTACATTTTGGGTTGAATTTTTATTGTAACAGCAATAAGTTTACGAAACTAAATTTAATAACGGACAAGGGTGACTATCATTTTTTCATAACTAGTTTTAGATGATACGCATTTAAGATGTAAACTTTAATAAGTAATAAATTTATTACAAAAAAAAAACTTCTTTCAAAAATATTTAAATTAAAAGAAATTTTCAAAATGACCGCTGACAGGCAACCAGTCACTCATTTTTGGTTGCAATTGGAATGTAAAATAATAGAAGATATTTCTTCCTGCAGTGACATCTTCCATCCTTTATTATTATTTTATATTCCTTGGGTAGAGAATTCCACGCAGGTAGCTATAGTAACCTCTTTGGCAACATTGTCTGTCGTCCTGTAAACACGAGGTCTTTCAATTGCAGCCACAGTCAGTGGTTTCCTTTGGGTCCTTTTAAATAAGCAGCATCATGATGATGAGGACCATAAGTCCGAAACATATGTGTCAACGACTTAAATCCTTTGTGCGAGCCTCACCCATGATACTTTCTATTTCTTAATCAAAAATTGGGATTTTCGCCTATTACACTTAACACAGAATTTATAATTTTCAATATGAAGTTAAGCTAGCTGAATGAAATTTGTCGGGTTGATTGCCAATAAAGTAAGAAAGTTTTTAACATAGTTACTAAAATTTTGTTTTTCGCTATAGTCTTGTAAAGTTAAGGAATAATTATTTTTGTTTTAATAAAATTTTCAGAAGATTATTTTTTTCTAAATAATCTTGGTTATAGTAAAAAAAATCTCTGTATGATAGTCCCACTATTGGACTACGTCCATAAAAAAAAACATGACACTAGTACTAATAGTAAAGCCAGAAAGGTGAATTATGGGCTAAAAATACACGAAAACCTAAATAACTCCTAAATTAACAAACTTCGCATAACACAAGTTAAATCTATGCATATTGAGGTCCTATATCACCCTGCGGTGGTTGGTCCGTCTTCAGTGAAACACCGTGTTTAATGTTTTTGCTTAATACCCAGTCGCCGGGGAATAAAAAAATGACTAATGATATTAAAGGAAATTTCATGTAATCACACAAAAGGCTGCGTCGAGGTTGGGGATGTAAAAAATTTGGCTTTAATGTTATAGTGTAGAAATTGCTGTGGAATTTCATGTTCCAATACGATTGACGTTCGCAGTGGAAACCAAGAAGACGGCATCGACATTGAAAGCGATGACACGTATGAAGCCGATTTTGATATTGCGATGACGGCAAGAAAACTGGAGTCTTTAATGATGGAAGAAAATGAAAAGGAGTAATAGTATTCATCGTCTTCCCATGTGAACTGTTTGAATTAATTATTATCGATAAACACTTTTTATTTTGATATTATAATATTATTTATTACCATTAATTTCATTATTTGGACGTACTTTGTGTTCTAGAGCATACCTTTTACCGACGCCGAGCACGATGCTCTTATATATTTGTGTAATACCATCAAGCCCGATTCACCTATCTGTTCAAGCCTAATTTTTCTCAACGAAGACTTAATTTTTCCTGATATACACACATAACATTTTTGTACAGAATTTAATATACTTTCATTTTGATAACTGCTTTCTAATCGATAAATTTAATAGTAGCCGAGTTATTTGTAAAAAACTGCGAAATGAGAGACTTTTTCCAAGATGACGGCCTGTTCCTGATAGTCCCCACTTTATTATTTTATCGATTGACTCGATTTTTCCTTAGCGACTAGATTATAAATAGCTACGTAATAAAAAAGTTATGTATATTATAATGTTCATTCAATGGCACTCGAGTCTGTACAAAGAAATTTTTTGAATTTCTTACAAGTGTAATCAATTATATCCCGAAAAGGGCTTTAAACAGGAACTATTATTGAGTAGGTTTGATATACAATCATTCAAATATTGTAGAATTTTGTCTTCTTTAACATTTTTAATCAAACTATTACACAACAAAATTGATTGTCCTACCATTCTATCAGAAATAAAATTTCATATACTTCTTCATAACTCTAGGAAAAATAATACATTTACTTGTTCGGTACCGAGAACTGTCTTAGTTAAGTCACCAATTTTTATGTCATTCAACTTTAACAATGTACCTTCTAATTGTGATATAAATGATTGTAATCTTTCGACTTTATTACGAATTGCTGAAAAATACTACCACTTAACATCTAAATTTACTTCACTTTCTGCTCAATTTCAATATATGAATATACATTTTTTACATAATTGTAATTTTTTATGTTATTATTTTTATCTGGTTGTATTTGTTTATATTATTGTTATTTTTAGTCGCTGCATAAAAATAGTTTTATTTTTGTAATTCGACAGAAGATATTATAAAAAATGCTCCACATGTCGCCCATTTTGATTGACACACATTTCTATGCGCCTTTGGAATAAGAATTCTACTGTTCATAAAATTGCCGGAGTGATTGATACTTTTTAAAAGCATTTATTATCTTTTCCTTCAAATTTTGGACTGTCGTTGGTGTGGTTTTTTATGAGCATCATGTAACACGCTTATATAATACATTCTCTTGAATTATTTGAAAAAAACCCTCATTTTTAATTTTTATTGCTGAATTTTGCAATTATTGTTCAATAAATTGAAAATTGTCACTAATAGCCATAAGAATGTACATACAAAAAAGTTGTTCAAAATGTTTTTCAGTCCTATATCACAACGTCCATTTGAAAAAATTGAGAAAATTCAGTTCAGAATGTTGTAAATTTCAAAATCCTTTTTGGTCATCCTGTATACTTTTAGGAACAGAAAATGGCTGAGTGTGATCACACAGATGTCTCATAACTGGCACTAACATATTTTTTCTTAAAATCGATGGTTGTGATTGTAGTGATATTTTTAATATATACGTGTAAATGGCATAAAATCATTACATCCAAGTGGTTGGGAGAAAGTCAATAATAATACAGGAGAGCAAGGGGGCCACATAGAGGTTTCAATGTACATGGTACTTCATTTAAAAAAAACTTATTTCACCCTGTAGAATCGTCTTGGCTCACACTGTATATTCGAAAACAATTTCGGGTTATAGACTTTTTTTGTCTAGTTTACTTATGTTTCTAAATTAAGTTCCTAGCTATCATGAAACTCAAGATATCCAGGTCAGACTCCTCTTTTCAGTTGTTGTGATTTAGTGTATTTTCCATGCTTAGATCAAATGACAAAAAACCGTATACAAAATTACAAAATATATGTTGTGGTTTCATTTTCAACTTAAGAAAATTTGATCACATTTCCGCTGCTTTTGCTAATCTTAACTGTAACCAGTTAATATGGAAAAAAATGTTAGATACCACTATCATGTTTTTATTCAAAAGCTTCTAAAAAATTTGTCTCCGCCTACCTTAAAGAGAAGTTTGTATTCAAAACTGCCATACACAATTTAAACATCAGAGTACCCAACACACTTACAATGCCTTTAAGTACGGGTATGTTCACCAGATCATTTAGTTTCAATACAGTACAAATTTACAACACTACACCCAATAATTTCGAAAATATGTATATAAAAATACATACATAAATCGTGGGGATGCAGTTAATAGGTGGCTAAATTCAATTAAAAATCTCTGTTTTTTTATCAAGCTTTCGGAATATTTTTATTCCTTTCTCAAGATATTTAAAAGTACATTATAATATTAAAAAAAAATTATTATTGATTATTATAATATTTACAAACGTGATTAAAAAGGTAAAAATGAATACATAGCACACAAATTGTTTTAAATAAAAATGTGTAAATATCGGGAAAAAAGTAAAAAAGGTCAATTTAAACAATTTCAAATATACATAAAAGTCGTAACAAAACTGTTACCAAGGATGTAAAAAAATTTTTCATAAAAATATATCAAGGCAACCAAAAACAACTACCTAGTAAAATTTTGTTAAATAAATTAAAATTATGATAGTCTTTTTAAATCATTATTAAGTTTCAAGATGTAGGTATAAATTTTACTAAGATTATTAAGATCAGTTCTTTTGTTTAAACAATTAGGTTCATTATTTATATATAACATTTCTTACAAAATATTTCTTCTATGATAGTTATTTTCAATATCCAAAATTGTAGTATCTATATAATTAAAAGAATGATCCATTAGATGAAAATGTTCAGCTAAAGCACAAGAATTAGTAATCCTCCTACAATCACTTTTGTGAGTAGTAATGCGGCCTTGAAGATTTCGAGATGTTTGTCCTATATACACTTTTCACAATCTTTACAAGGGATTTTATAAATAAGATTAGAACACTGATTTTTAAGAAGAGGTGTTTTAGTTTTAGAATAAAAATTGAGATACTGTTTTAACGTTCTTTTTTGCAATCTTAACATTATTGTCTTTAAAGACATTTACTAATTTTGGAGTCAAACTATCTAAATAAGGTAAAGATCTATAAATTGTAGTGTTATCATTATTATTAATATGATGAAAAGGTTCAGTAATGTAAGTATTTGAATAGTTAAATAATAGATTATTAATTATTTTAACAGGATATGAATTTTCTAATAGAATGTCTTTTAATCCTTGTAAACTTTCATTTTTTAAAGAATGATGCGTAACTTTGATAACTCTAAACATTACTTTATATATATATATATATATATATATATATATATATATATATATATATATATATATATATATATATATATATATATATATATATATATATATGTATATATATATATGTATTTATATAAGTGTATATTGTACATATACATACTCAAAATAAAGGCGATTATTTTTCTTTTTTATATATATATATATATATATATATATATATATATATATATATATATATATATATATATATATATGTATTTATATACGTGTATATTGTACACCTACATACTAAAAATAAAGGCGATTATTATTATTATTATTATTATTATTATTGCCCCACCCTATATTATGTTTATTATTATTAGTAATATTAATTTATTTACATTATTATTTCTTATGACCTCTTAAATGGTTTTCTGTCGGCAATTAATAAAAAAAGGAGATACCTTTTATATTGATTCTCTAACAAGGTCAGAACTGAATTTTTCTTTATTTACAAAAGCAAGCTGTTTCTCGTTGTCTTTGAGTTTTTTCTTAAATTTTTATTCTCTAACAAGAGACATTATAATTACGCAGTAACTCTTCATATGCATCTTTTTGGAGATTTCCTTTACTTGTGGATGAAATATTTTCCACATATCTTAGAAAATGATGGACTCAAAATTTGTTTAACGATCTTTTGTTTTCACAGTTTTAACACGTTCACCTCTTGTAGTTATGTTGGACATTTTTGTCAAGTTTCAGGCGACAAATTAAGTGATGGAATAGCTGAATCATAATAAAATTAGCCACAAATTATTTTTCAGTAGATAAATTTTATATTGCCTACCAGTTTGTTTTTTTAGTTTTTTTGGCAATACATTCATCAATTTTGATATCATTCCACCTTCAAAATCTTCAATTGTAACATGTTTATTGCAAAATCTTTTATTATTTGGGTTACATTTTCCTTTTTATCTTTAACATTTTCTTATCCATTCTTTCCTAAATAAAATGTCAGTAGGAAACAAGCAGAAAAATTATATTTTTTGTCCATCCTTCTTTTGCCCCTTCAGCATTACTCTTACAAATAGCAACAGTGCATATAGTTCCAGTCATCGTAAAATGATTATTTATTAACACTGGTTATTTCTCTCTTTTAAATAAATATACTTCATCTTATTATACATACTCCACTCAAATTAAATGTAATTTAAAGTCTAAATATTGTCCTTATAGAAAAATCCAAATGTCACTTAAAAACTGAAAAAGCACCCAAAACTATAAAAAGAGGTCCATAAGAATATAATATAACATAACTAATAGTGTTCGATAAGCAAAATATGAAAACAACACAAAACGATTATAAAATGAA
>JANEYF010005256.1:5000-36902 GCA_029963845.1 Rhamnusium bicolor | reverse complement strand
GATGTTCACATGCGGCCACAGTCATAGGCGAGGGGCTAATTATTTTAATCGTATATTTTAAGCCGAGCATGTATTGTAACATATACTGTAACCGATCTTTATAGTATGTACGTCTTGCGCTCCAGATTTGCGAACACGCTTATGGTCCGTTTTTACTGCAGGGAAATTTAAATACCTTATTTTGATTGGTTGCTTTTCGGCCTTATTTACACGATAATTCTTAAGAGTGATCCACGAAATAATTTGTAATAAAAAAACATTTATTTAATTTGTATTTGCCAACCATTGCATACACTTTTTATATTTTTTCATTCGGGAAGGATTTTTCTTACCTCAATTTTTTTTTCGTAGCAATTTTAATATAATTGAAATTGTAAACTCACAGCCTGTCAGTTAGCACGATACATTTGCAGGAACAACATTGCAAGATTGCTCTGTTAAATTATGAACAATAAATAATTCTAAATTCGTTCAAAATATTTATGAAATACATTAAAGATAAAAAATTGGATGGTTTATGTAATAGCGTTATTCATTATAAATACCAACTCTTTAACATCATTATTATTGCCTATATCAAAAAGTTTTAAATAAAAGTTGTGTGGTTGCGACTGAATTGTAAGTGAAAAATGCTAACAAAAGCAAAGGTAAGGTGCAGATTTCAGAGGATACAAAAAAATAATACATTTTTTTTAAATAGAATACTCCTGTTTTTTTTTATATATTTGGGGTTTTCCTTTGTTCTTGGGCCGGCGCAATCTTCTTTATGTTACCCCTGCCGAATACCGTTTTTAAGTTATTAAACGTCGAATATCTTAGTTAAACTAGTTAGCTGAAATATGGAAAAGTTGACATTATTACAGTGAGATATGAAAATGACAACTATTATGTTTGATAAGTGACATTTCTTTTAATGAAATATCAAATGGAAAAGTGAGGGAAGAAAAAGTCCAGATATATTTACTTGTTATATACAAAATAACAAAAAATCGTGCAGCAAAAAGAACATATAAGGTGTTGTATCCAAATCGTCCAACACCATCAGAAAATATTGTTCAAAATTATTTTCGAAAGGTGAATACCTCCAGTTTTAGTAGAAAAAGCGTGTAGTTCAAGCAAACCAGGAAGAAAAATCTAGATTATATTGCTCATTTCGATATTTATTCGCGATTAGACTTTTGAAAAATTGTATTTTTTTTTAGAAAATTTGAATGTGGTATAATTAATGCAGTCGGATAAATTAGGTAAAGGTTATTTTTAATGTATGTTAAAAAATAAAAATTACAGATCATATAAAATTTTACTCCCTACAAGTTTTAACAGAAGCCTATAAAAGGGGAAAAGGCTGTACTTTTGTCAGTCAGATGATTCAAAAGCTGGATGAACATCCTGATTTTTTTACTAAAATATTATGGACTGATGAATCATCCTTTTCTACGGCAGGAGTTTTTAATAGGAAAAATCAAAGGTCGTGGGAAAACAAGCACAACAGAAAAAGATTGGTAAAACAAATAAAAATCAGAAAGAAAAACTTTATTATCGTTTGGTGCCGAATTTCAGAAACAAAATTGTTGGGCCTATATTTTATGATTACATTTTTAACTGGAGTTAACTATCTGGAAATAATTATTCCAGAAGCAAAAAAATATTCTTTTGCAGTATTTTCCGGAAGCCGAACTTGATGATATGATTTGGATGCAGAATTGAGGGCACTCTTTGCATAGTGTCCTTACCCGTTCGAGATCATTTAAATAATGTATTCCCAATATGGATAGGGAATAATGGACCTATTAAATGGCCACCTAACCGTCCGGATTTGACCCCTATGGATTCATTTTTTGGGGATTTTTTAAATACATTGTCAATAATAATAATAATAATATTATTCAAGTATAAATAATGAAGCCATTTATGATGCAATTATATATATATATATATATATATATATATATATATATATATATATATATATATATATATATATATATGCTATATATATATATATATATATATATATATATTATATATATATATATATATATATATATATATATATATATATATATATATATATATATATATATATATATATATATATATATATATATATATATATATATATATATATATATATATATATATATATATATATATATATATATATATATCCCCCCCCCCCCTCATATATATATATATATATATATATATATATATATATATATATATATATATATATATATATATATATATATATATATATATATATATATATATATATATATATATATATATATATATATATATATATATATATATATATATATATATATATATATATATATATATATATATATATATATATATATATATATATATATATATATATAAGAAGACGTTAATAATTATGCATTGACAGTAATGGTGGACACATTGAACATCTTTTTATAAGTTATCATTTATTTATATTTAAATTTCCTAAATAAATCTTTGTTATCTATTTCGTATAAATATTTGGTTTTTTCTTCCCCTCACTGTAAACCATTTTGCTTATTTCATTAGAGAAATGTCACTTATTAAACATAATAGTTGTCATTTTCATAGCTCACTTTAATAATGTTAACTTTTCCATATTTACAGTAACTAGTTTAACTAAGATATTCGACGTTTAATAACTCAATAATGGTATACGGTAGGGTAATATATGGTATATTTTTGAAATCAGGAAGAAAGGATCATTCAAAAAATTTAATCATGTACAGGGTATCCTATTTAAAAAATATATTATTTTTTTGTATCCTCGAAATCTGCACGCTACTGTACTTTTCATAGCATTTTAACAAAATTCAGTCATAACCACACAGCTTTTATTTAAAACTTTTTTTTCTATAGGTAATAATAACGATGATAAGGGTGGGTAATTTATAATGAATAACCTCCTGTACTTTTATTTTGTAGTATATTTAAATGAAATAAAATAAAAATAAAGAATCAATTTGGCAACAAACATTTTATAAATCATCAGTCTTCTGATATCTGAGACTATTTAACCTAACAACCAAGTTGAATGTTGTTGATTGTTGACAGTTCGATATGGCCGTTTTTTGCTGTAATATTCTTATTTAGTTTAGTATTCCAGTTTGTCATAAGTTTTTTCAAAATCACTAACTAATTAATTGTATGATTGCGACAAGTGCAGAAGAAACATGTCGTGTGATCTTAAAAAGATTGGTGCTTATTATTACTTGAAAATAGCATAACAGTGTACAATACCGAGGTATGGAAGTAATATTGGTATACTAATAAACTACTGAACTAATAACAGGTTTCTATTTAAATTCGTCTACAAATGTATATGTTTATGCAATAGACGAATAAATAAATTAAGTAAAAATTGAGTATGAATTATTGCAGAATTATCCTCTATGGCAAGTTATTTTTTCTCATTCATTCTCGTATGTACTCATGTTCATTTTTCAGCTCACCTTTGACAACCTAAGAAATTATATTATGGTAATTAAGAGTGCATCCAAATCTAAAATTTTAATACTACTCAAGTGGTCCAAAAACTGCAGAATATATGGACAAATAATTATTTCTTTAGCTTCTAGGGCAGTAGGTATATCACAAATATATTTACATGATGCAGCAGAACTACTTGTTAATACTCTGCGTAAAGAAGCAAGATTGTGTAGGTACTAAGGATTGCAGGAAAGCTAATTTGAGGTAGATAATGCAAATTAAATCTAAGACACATTTTAAATACCCCACAAAGCAGTGGCGGCTCGTGATAATTTTATTTGGGAGCCTCTAGTTTCTTAAAAAATATGAACAGCATAATAAAGACTCACCTTCAGTCCTTCGGTAATATCATCCAAGTGAAACTACGACTTTTGATAACAAGAATAGTATATTATACACCTAGATTGAGAAGTAAGCTATTATTTACCAAAGCACTTTTATATCCTGAGTCACGTAGCGCCGAAGGATATAATGTGCGAGGTCTATAATGACCTTTTTCAACCGAAGTATATATAGAATTTTTTTTACTACTAACACTGACATATTACCATATTTGATTTGATTAGATTTTCAAATATTTCGAAATATCAAGTAGTCTGGGAGTTTAGTTGTCAAACTGACAAAATGAAATTAATATTTGTCATAACTGTACAATTAACTATAATTTTAAATAATTTTTTAAAATTTTCATCATACCACTTACCGGTGTTGAATTTCCGAGTTTATTTGTTTTTTGCTTAGAATTAAGTTAACAAGTTTCTATTCATTTCATTAAAAATATAGAAAATTTTTCATTATTTACCTAGGTGGTTTTTTATTTTACCTAGGGAGGAAATACTACTTCTCATTAGAGGAATGGAGTAAATAATGGTGATTTCTCAGGTTAATAGTAAAAAAAGTATTATGTACATATGTACAAAAAAAGTTCACAATATAATAATCACTTAAAAATGCGAGTAAAAAAAATGTTATTGCTTATACACAAAATCAAATCTGTCTTTCTGGGAAATAAAATGTTCTATGACTTTTTCTTCAAAATTGCTTATGTTATGGATAAAGTTCTTATTCAATCACATAATTGCTAGGTCATTAAGGCGTTCTTCATTCATAGTGTTTCTTAAAAATGTCTTTATTCTTTTAAGAGTTGAAAAACGTCTTTCTGATTCAGAAGTGGACATCGGAGTTGTCACAATAATTTTTAGTAACTTGACTTAACTGAATGTTTCATTTAAATCATTTTCAGACAGCCAAGAAACCATGTTTAGGCCACCTACAATATTTTTAAAATCCGTTCTTGAATAAATGCCTTCCAATTCAGTCCTTAATTTGTCTTGTAACATTGGATAAGATTCAACAACTGATCTGGAAGTCGACGTCGGAAATTTCTTTGAATAATTAAGAAAATTGTCTACATTCGCTAAAGATGCGGCTTCTAAATGACCTCTGTATGACAATCTTTCTTTCATCTGAAAAATTATTGTATCACAAACTTCTTTAGCAACTACGGAATTTCTATTTTCAGGAGTAATTTTTCTCCGTTTATTCTCATTTTCAATATTGGGAATTTCTTTTTCTATCTTATCTCATCAGCTGAATTTCTAATAGATTATACAATATTTTCAAACTCTTCAACTTTTTTTTAAATTTAATACTGTCTGTATTTCTAGCTTAAAATTGATTAAATAATATATCTACATGTGGAAAGATTTTTGTGAAATAAATTAAGAAAAAAATCCAAAATTGGGATCTTTTGGAGTTTTTCGTAAGCCGTAGTCCTTTTTGCAAGTAACAGATTTATTACATTTTTCCTCCAATTCCTCGAAACATTTGATTAATTTTTCTTCGTTCTGAAAAATGACGTTTACTGTACGGATGTTATAATTCCAACATGTAGCAGCAACTCTAAACAATTTTCGATTTAAAATTTCTTCTAAGACATCATATCTGTGAGTAGAACATGAAAAAAACTAAGAATTGCGAATATATTTGAGAAAAAAATTTCATTTTGGCACTCTGACTGGTTCCTTTCTGCATAATTAAATTTAATTGATGCGCATAATAATGCACAAAATGAGCATGTTTATACTTTAATTTTATTTTTGATTGAACTCCACCGGTAGCACCACTCATAACATTTGCATCGTCGTAAGTTTGAGCAATTAGTTTAGACGGTGAGGTTGCAATTAATTTATCTAACTCATGTTCTATGCATTGTGTTAAACCCTCAGCTGACTTATCGGTCACTCTTAGAAAACTCCAAAATCTCTCATAAATATTTTCATTGTGGTAATATCTTACTATCATAACCATTTAAAATATCAGTTGTCTCTTCACTCTGAATTGCTAAAAATTCACTTCATTAATTTGCTCTTTAATTTTTTGACGACATACTGCAAGCATACTGTCCAATATTTCATTTTGCACAGTTTTTTAGATGTACCTTTGAAAACCGTCGCCTTGTCTAAATATTCTTCCAAAATTACATCCAATTCTGATGAAAAATCGATTAATTCTAGCAAAATCCTACGTTTTTGAGAACCGTCTTTTTCATCGTGTCCTCTTAACGCTAGTTCTAACTTTCCACAAAAATTGATACAATTGATAATTTTCTTTAAAATATGCCTATTTTTAGTCACCTGCTTATTGTGTTTTATAATATTCTGTCTATAAACTAAATCTAACTGAATTGCAATATTTACCGAACCTAACAAAGCCAAATCCGTACTGCACTTTATATGATATGCAAAAAATTTCGTGCTTTTTTATTTTCTGATTTAAATTTTTAGATATTTAAATCCTGTTACCCACCATATCTTATCCATTCCGAAAGAATCGGAATAAAATAGAACACATGGAAAACAAAACAGAGCATTTACCTTATCACATCCACAAACCCACTGACATTTTTTTGTAAATTTCCTTAGAAAAATTCCTCGTGAAAGCACGTGTCCGTACCTTGTCTGGTTGGTTAAGAGTCAATTCTGGTGTTGGTCGTTCGAGTTTCTTGATTTTTACTTTTTCTGTTAACGGCAGTTTTAAAATTCACTTTCAGAATATTATTTATACTATTCTTAGTCATTTGGTATCAACCAACTTAAAATAACACAAAAACACTGAAAACAATGAAACTACAAATATATATCGTGAGCGAAATCGGCGAAATGATATAAGCACTACTACACTACACAAACATTAAAAGCGCACTGCGGCTCTGATAACTTGAGCCTTCTGTCGCGTTGTAAAAACCGCGTTCCCCGCGATCGGCAATTTCTGCGCTCGGTTCATTTCTTCATATATTTTCTTATGCAAGGAATGGCTCATATGAGCTGAGCCCCTCATATTCTCTGGTTAGAGTTATAAGTTGACGGTCAGTTTCAGTACATTATGCGACTTTATTGTATACATAGCCCATCGCAAACGGGTAATAACTATGTTAAAAAAGATATTATATATGAAAAAAACTGAAAAAAAATATAATACATTTAATTACTGTTACATTTTCCCAATAGTAATTTGGGAGGCTCTTTGGAGCAGCCGCCACTGCCACAAAGTGACATATGTTAAATCGAAGTACTTTAGAAGTTATAGTTACCCTGCGTGTGGACGTATATGAAAATTAAGTTCAAATCAAAGTATGTTGTAATTTTATTTTGTCTCTTCTGAAAGACGGTGCTCAGTGATATAAAAACGTCTTTGTTTTATTTTTTGTTAATAAACTCATTGCTATTTGAAATTTACCTCAGAATATTTTAAATGTTTAAATTCTTTTATTTTAATGTCTCTAAAATCAAGTTTTAGATTTTCAATTAGGCGACTCTTTTTACAACTATAGAGATCTAGCGAATTAATATATAAGTTGTTACAGATATCTACTTTACATCCTGTTGCTTTCCTTAAATTTAGTTATGTGAAACGGGGTTTCTCCCTGCAGGAAAAAACGGACAGTAGTTCCATCGCCGCGATCCAACCGCCTAATGGTAAATGCAACGAACACATAGGGGAGCGCTCCAATGTCGTGGACGGTTCGCAGCGGGAACACAATACGAGTCAGTCGTTCCAGCGCAGTCGTTCCTTAATGTGATCTTAGAATACTACGTTTCAAAATGACCGAAGCTGGTTACACGGCGACTTGGCTGATACGTATACATAGTGAACTGATACAGTACCTGTTACAATACATGGCTTTAGCCATTGATGATCAGTTGAACGGGCGACCTGGCTGTGTACGCATCGCATGTATGCATTAAATATAACAATGTCGGATTCACAAAGACATTCACGCTTTGCAACTCATATTTGTACGCATACAGACAAATTTCGTGACATAAAATGTGATGTTACATCGGTCCTGGTCTAGTATGGAATTTAAAGCTGGTGTCGACATATATTTCCCACGGGAGAAGACATTCATTTAAAATATGCAGAATATCTACGAAATAAAAAGAAATGAATTTCCATATACCACATTTTTATGTGACTTTATATTTGTGCCGTGTCTGTAAAACTCCATTAAATATACTGAATAAAAAATAGTTCCAAGTATTTGGAAAAAAAAAGTGTACCAACAAGACAAGACAAATAGCGAGTCGCAAATTGAACCATATGAACAGCTTAATAATAATCAAAGTGAAAGTGTATTACAAAATCAAAAAAACATATATTTTTTACAGTAGGTGAGATAACGGATGCAAAAGGAACTAATATGACAGCCCTGGTGAGCCGAAGTCACCATATTTAATTGCTAATAAAATATTACAAACCGTCAGTGTAGATAAATAGTTACAAAATGATTGATATGATGAGTATTGGTAGTTCACAAGTATTGATGTTAGTCACTAATGTAGCATGGTTAAAACTGGAGAATTACTGAAAAATATGTACCCAAATTTAATCGCATTGTTCATGCTCTTTATTTGGTAGTCCAAGAAATTCGAAGAAATTATCCTGAAGTTGATGCATTAATTGCAGATACAAAACAAATATTCGTGAAAGCTCCTAAACGTGTTAAATGTTTCCACTCGGTTGCCACTTAGAACCTTATGGTCTTCATGAGACGATATATTATTAGATTACATTATTCGCAGTCCAGAATCAGTCATTTATAGGCCAGTCGACGAGGTCACTAGGAGCGGGAATAATTCCGAACAACTTGGAATTAACTTTAATCTGTTTAGTACATCTCAGAATTTACGCGCTAATTTTGCACCCCCGAGAGATTGAGCTTTTGCATCCATTTCCAAAATGTCCGAGAAAATGAAATTTTTTGAAATATTTGCAATTATCTCGGTCAAAATTAAAGATGGACAAATTCTCTACAAAAAATGTTTTTTACATTTTTGTTCTAGGGCTGTCTGTTTCGGAGAAATATGTGTCGAAATATGGACTAAATATTTACATAAGTCGAACTTACTACTTCGTTCTCCATTCCTTAACTCGCGCAATTTCGGTTATCAGTTGGAAATACCTTACTGTTTAATGTATTTGTCATTATACATAATTTTTGACAAGCCCAGTCAATAAAATATTTCGTTGAGTGTAGTAGTTTTCACACCATCTCAAATACATGAGAACTCGGTGCGTTTTTCTTAATGTGGTATCCCCAGGAGATCCTTCGTCCACTAAGTTATCTTACATTTGTTTAAAATTTCTATATAATCTGTCTCATTTTCCAAAGTTAACTGAGAAAGGTCGGAATACTCCAAAGCGTTTTCTGTTTTATTATCTATTCCATGCTCGTCCAGAATATTCGAACAAGATTTTCCCTGGCAGAATCTACAAGTTATTGTGCAACGTAAACCTTCTTTGCAATAATTACAACCTGCATAGCAATCTTTGGCGCATTTACAAGAAACTAGTTTTAATAACTCCCGACGAGCTGCTTCTTATTAAGTGTGGTATCAACCTATTATTTAAATTTTTCCATCCCCAGTCCAAAGGTGATTTTTTATTTCCATGTCATTGCTTAATTTGAATGCAAGCAAGCTGCAACTTGGGTTATATGTTGTGTTTGGTAAACCTTTGATAATAGATTTGTACGAAATATGGATATTTATGTTTATTTAATAATTCACCATTTTTCACTTCATACAGGTGAAGAAGGAATTGTTCGCCTCCTTTTCATTTGCCTTTGGAGACGCATTCTGAACCATAAAAATGTCAACAGTGCCCTGTAAGTGTTTATCTTTCTATAGAATCTTAACATACTTAATTTTTCCCTGCCTGTATAATGCCGAAGTAGTATTACCACAGAGTACTCTTCTGTGGTATTACATCCGCTGATGCGTGTAAGAATAAAATATACCTATTACTTCCAAAGAAGTATACGTACAACAAAAATGTATAGAACATTTTTTGTAGAGAATTTACCCATCTTTAACTTTGATAACTAGATGTTTTTCTATTAAGTTGACATTAACCAAGATATTTGAAAATATTTAAAAAAAATCTTATTCTTTCGGACATTTTTTTCAAGAAGGCAGCAAAGTTCAACATCTCAAGAGGATGCAGAATTAGTATGTGACTTCTGAGACCCCATTAAGTAAATTCAAATTAATTCTGGCATGTTCGGAATTATTCCAGCACTCGGCTAATTTAAATGATCTGGAGATTGGCCTATTACCCTGTATAACGTGTTACATAGAACAATAAGCCAATAATTTATTTACATCTGAGTTTAATAATCTCAATTTAATTCCACTGTATAATAAAATTTGGAGATAATATTGAGATTAAAATAATGATACCTCTAGGTGGTGTTTTCTAGAATATACGGCAAACTAAAGTTTCAAGGAAATCCAGAATATACAAATTTATTGTAAAGTATTAATAACTGATATTTTAATTTCTAATTTTGTGCCTTAAATTGTGAAATTTTGAAATTTAGTTTCCTATGAAAAAATGGGTGTACAGGGTCATTCAAACTCGATGTCTTGTTAATATTCCGGGAAGACCAAAAAAAGTAAACCAAAACTGTTTTAAGGGTATTAAATGGGACCAATCAAAGAACATTTTTAATGAAAATCTAAATATTTGGCTTATGACGCTGGGCGTTGCAACGACAAGGAATCATGTTCTCTCTGAAACATATTTATATTTTTCCACGGTTGGAAAGACCATTTTTTTTCCTATTTATGTCATGTAACAATATTTATCACATATTTTTTAGTTTAAAAGTTATAGGCCAAGATATGTCGACAAACCAGAGAGGTTCTATGCGTGTAACATAAATTTTATTCAGTACATTTGGTTTTATTGAGTTGGTCAATTGTGACTGATATTTTTCTTTTGTTATGGAGTTCTTGTTCAGAAAAAAATTTAAAAATATGCGAAGTATGCCATGCAAAAAAAAATGAGATCTAATGAATGTAACGGTCTGGAATATACTATGTACCTAATGTATTAGAAAAAGAAAAACAATTCACAATGAACAAATAAATAAAAAACTAATAATAAAATATGAAATAAATCATAACGGATTCTCTATATGCCCCCTCCCTCTATCACACGTTTTCCAAATCTTTTTTCGGACTTCCCATTTGTGATTTTATGTAGCGTATTGCCGTCTATATGATCACACACAATTCTATTTTTTTTTTTAAATCGTCCATATCTATCGTCCCGGTCTTATAGACTTCATTTTTGAGTATCCCCCACAAAAAGAAATCTAACGGTGTTAAGTCCGGCGATTTATATATCTAGCATTGGTGAGTGCTCCCTCATAAAAATAGGACTCAATAAGATGGCGCCCAATAATGCCACACTAGACATTAACCCCATAATGGCCTTAGTTTACGACTGAATTTACCATATGGGTTTCTTTTTGTTCGGTATACCATTACCGACAAAACGGCTCTTGTTTGTCCAAAGGATATGATTGTAAATATGGGATCCTCTTCTGCTGCAACAATAATTTGTGCAAAAAAGTCATTCTTCTTTCTGAGTAGGGTTAAGATAGATGCACGAAGTTATGAAATTTGTAATCATGAAATTCATTTGCCTTCAAAATTCGTTGGATAGATTAAAACGACATATTATGTTCCCTCTTAGCATTTATAGAATTTCTTGAGTTATTTTCGAAATATTGCAGAACCTGACCTACTGCTTCATCAGAACGAGCTCTTTTTCTAATTGGTTTTCCCTTTCTTGCAGAGAAAGCTGTATCACTCTGCCAAGGTGTTACCTCTAATCAGGTAAATACATATTTTATAATTTAGCACTCACCCCTAAGGATACCTTTCCCTATAAAGGCGTTTTGCCAGCTTAGCATTTTTCGAGCTTCTCCGTATATTAATAACATATCGACTTTTTCGGTCACCATAGCTATTTGTTTATTTTTTATAACGTGAAAATACACCAATTACCAATGATTTTAACAAGATATATTAATTTGACAATATTAGAAAATACTAATAAAACACAAATGTAGTCATGATTAACTCCATAAAACCAAATGTAATAAATAAAACTTATGTTACACGCTTCATAGAGCCTCTCTGGTTTGTCGACACATATTTGCCTATAACTTTTAAACTAAAAAAGATATAATAAATATTGCCATATGAAATAGATAGGAAAAAGAATTGTCTTTCCAACCGTGGAAAAATATCGGTAAGTTTCTGAGAACATATGATTTCTTGTCGTCGTGATGCCCAGCGTCAGGAGCCAAAAACTCTGTACTCGTAGTGAGTAATTATTAGTAAATTATTATTTATTACATATTATTCGAGAATCACATACACAACGATTCATTTTCTTCTTCGGGCCTAAGTTATATAATATGTTGTCAACAAACACAAAAAACATTAAAAATATAAAAAGATTAAAAGTTGAATTAAAAAGTTTTTCGAACAAAAGTTACCCGAAATTTAAAACGATATTCAAATAGAACATATCTACTTACATCTACTTACTTGTTATACCTACTATACAATGTTAATATATTATATACTATAATAATTCTCTTTATCTCTCCATGTGATCACTTTTCTTTTTATATTAGTTGTTAAATATTCTGCCAAAAACAAACACAAAATCCCCGAGTTTAGGTGTTTTTGCAGAATTATGTTATGTAATGTCGAAACTGAATAAATTGAATTTGAATTTGAATTATTAATTGTTTTATTAGTAAATTTTTAATTTAATGGGGAAAAAACAAATAATCGTGATCAATGTTGAAATTGATAATAAGTGATATTTCAATATTTACTTAATTATATTATTGTTTTATAAAAGTAAAAACCACTTCAATTTTACAGTTAGATCGATTATATATCTAAGTGTTTATGTGGTAATTAAATATAATTACAAGATTTGTCCACAGATAAACATATTTTTAGCATTTTATCGGGTTTAAGTTATTATTAACGACTAGGGATTAGTAGATTTGATAGATTGATTTTTACAGCTGTCAGTTAATCATATAAATTAAATAGTATTTAGAGATACTTTGTAAATAACTGAGAAATTTATAATAGATTAAATTTGATTCAAATCATTATAAATTTATTAAGTTATCTATAACAAATAATTTTAAGTAATATAATTTTGGAAAAAAAAGAAACCAATAGAATAAAATTATAGAAATTTCTAAAATAAAATAAATTTTTATATGCTTTTTGATTAAGATTTGTATTTCTTATAAATTTTTGAGAGAATTGTGAATGTTAATCAGAATTATTTGTTGCCGAAGTATTACTCAATGGCAAGTTGGAAACTGACACTTTTTGGTCTCTTTTATTTTTTTTTGTAGGCAACGGTTTTTCAGCAAAATTCATGAAATCACACGAGTGTATTAGAATGAAAATGAACAAAATCCTCCATATCTTGAACGTATTAATTTTTTGGTTATTTTTATTATATCCACATGGATTAATAAATTATTGATCATTTGTATACTTTCATGTTTGGAATGAAGATATTTATTTTTGTTTTGTTTATGTCAGCACTGTTTTATTAAAAAATCAAAAAAGAAAATTTTTGTAGTTTTAATCGATGTTTTATTTCGTACAATAAGTTTAATGTAAACGATTATTACAAATCAAAGAACTTGAAATTCAGAATAATCGTGTAAAACGAAAAATATCGTTAACAATAATTACTGTTCAAAGAAGGCTCCAATCACATTCTTTTGTACGCCGTAGAAATAACGTTCTTAGTCACAGACTGGAAGAAATCATTAGTTTCTACAATGCTATGTGCAGTATCTAAAACGCGTTAGCAGAGTTATTCCCTTGTACTAACAGGAGTGACATACCGTTTCTTTCAGTATCCCAAACGAAAAATCCATTGAATTGAGATCCGGTGACCCTGCTGACCCTTTTCAAGCACTTAGAAGAAATTTCAAGTAGCTGTTGCTTTTTATGTGATTCACTGACCAAACAAATAATCTTCTATGATTCGTGCCCACACACTGGAAAATATGTTTTTGAACCTACTTTTCCAAATGGCATGTGGATTCTAATCCAACCAGGGATGCGAGCTGTTGAGGTTTAAAACACTATCTCTTGTGAAGCAGGTCTCATTGTTATCAAAATTTTTAATAAAGAAGCTGAATTTTCGATGTAACTTTGTATCAGCCAGTCGCAAAATTACCTACCAGGAACCAGATCTCTAATCAGAACTTATACCCGCTTTACATGGTGTGGATGTAGTAATCATCATTCCTCAGTGTTCGGTGCACCACATGTTCTGAAATTTCTAGTCTACGTCTAATACTTATTTTTGGGTCCTCGTAAACAACATTAAGAATTTTCGCTTCCACGCGAGGTGTACGGACACTTCATCAGCTACCACAGTTACTTCTGTTTGGACGTAGTGTGACTTTGTCTCGAAGACGTTTGTTAACTGCAGAGAATGTCTTATGATGAGGTGTACGGTGATTTGGGCACTGCTCTGTATGTTCTCCGGCTGCTGTTCTTCAATTGCCATAACATCTTCCCAACACCCAGATGATGTCGACGAATTCAGAGATTGTATAATTTGCATATCAAGGTGTTTAATAATGCCTAAAAACTGTACATTTTATTATTGCCAGAAACCACCACTGGCAAAAAGCAATCTGTTTGATCATATACTTTGTTATGAAGCAAAACTGTGAATAACTTGAACAGTTTAGTTTCTGGCATAAATTAATTTGCGATAGGCTATTGCTTTATTCTGGGCGTCCATGGTATGCTTCTAATTTCTGCCGGGCTACGGCATTTATTCTCTACTTAATGATCAATTTGAAGACATTTAATACTGACAAGATATTAATTACCCTTAAGAAAATATACAGATGTGATGATGTGTGCTATCTGATGTGTGATGTGTGATGTGTAATAGAGATAGAAAATACTTACAATTTTTTTTTGTAATTCTGAAAATGTTCATGTCATGATGATGCTGATAAATCTTGATACTTTCAAATATACGTTTATTTAAATTTTCGAAATTTTCGAAATAATGGTAAAATTATTCAATGAATTTTAAAAATACAAATTTTGTTTTTTGATAAATCTGTTATCATAATTCTACAAACATATAAATGATAAGCACTCTAACATGTTATGATCTCAAATCGAGCTAAAACTTCATATTTTATGCAATTATTTGAATTTATCTGAAGATAATATAGACAAATTTCTGATTGTTGGTTTAACTTATATTTTTTGATAAGTCACACAGTAAATCATTCATTAAAAAATAAGGAAAAATACATACCTACGTCAATTTTTAATCACGTGTTTTGATCTCTAATCGAACTGAAGTTTAAAAATTATCTATTGCCTGCAATTTTAGTTGGTCTGGAGATGGTAAGGGAATATGTTCAAAATATTAAATTATAGTTTTATTCTGACCGATAGTCATGAGTATTAGATACATATATAAATATTGAAGGGAAACATTTTATTACCCGTTGCCATTATGAATGTCAAGACAAGTCGTCAATTCATTTTATTTAACCTCAAGAATATACAATACTGTGAATAATTAGTACACATATCATAATAATAATAAACACATTGTATTATGTATGATTGTTTTCTGATTGTGAGAAATTTTAATTTGCCGATACCACCAGTTGACTGGCGGCTTACCGAGAAGATTGTAAAGGACAAAGCGGTAGCCTGGTCAGTGAACGAGTTCGGGCCCTTTAAAGCAGCGGGGCTAGATGGATCCTTCCCAGCTCTGCTTCAGAAGGGTCTAGAAATTCTTCTACCATATTTAAGAGGAATATTCGTGGTCAGTCTGGCACTGGCATATGTTCCCCTGATCTGGTGGTGAGCTAAAGTATTCTTCATCCCCAAAGTGGGAAAAAGGACTACACAGCTCCCAAATCGTTTAGGGCGATTAGTCTCACATCCTTCCTGCTAAAAACAATGGAACGGATAGTGGACAGTTATCTGTTGCAAGTGGACCTGACCAGGTACTCATTCCACAAGGATGAGCACGCATATAGGCGAGGGAGGTCGACAGAGATTGCCCTGCACACCGTCGTTCATAAGGTAGAAAGGGTCTTCCTGCGTAAGGAGGTCACCTTAGCAGTATTTTTCGATATTAAGGGGGCCTTCGATAAAGCAAGGACTACTACTATCTGCGATGCTCTTCGGACTAGGGGTACTGCTCCAGTAGTGGTCAGATGGGTGAAATCTGCACTGGAAGAGAGACGAGTTAGTGCTGCTTTAGGAGACTGTCAGTTGGATGTAGGGGTGAGGGGCGACTGTCCACAAGGCAGCTGCCTATCACCCCATCTATGGTGTCTAATAATGGATAGTCTCTTGGAGCGCCTAACTGCAGAAGGATTCTATGCGCAGGCATAATGTGATCGACGGGCTGGTCCTAGTGACCGGCCGCTTCCTAAACGTCGTGTCGTTTGCAACAGAACGTAGACAGCCTGTAGAATAATAGAAATATGGTGCGGTGAAACAGGCCTCTCAGTCAATTCTTCTAAGACTGAGATGTTCTTTTCACCAAGAGAAGAAAAATAGAGGATTTCAGGACATCAATCATGTATGGTAAACCTCTCGCTCTTGCGCAGCAGGTTAGATACCAGGGAGTGACCCTAGATAGTAAACTGTCATTTGGATCGCAGATGGACAACATCATCAAAAAGTCGACTGCAACCTTCTGGCAATTGCGTCGAGCGATAGGAAGGAACTGCAGCCTCAACCAATGGATCCTACATTGGCTGTACACGGCGGTCATCACATCGAGGCTCCAGTATAGATCTGTGGTCTGGTGGACTGAACGACCACTGAACCCGAAATCTGGCAAAAGTCCAGAGATTAGCCTGCCTAGGGATCACTGGCGCAATGAGGATGACACCGACATCTGTTCTTGAGGCTCTGCTAGGCCTGCCAACGCTTCCTTCGTGAATAAAGAGGGAGGCTACGGCGGCCTACCTGAGAATGCGGGATTCTGGGAGTTGGCAGTGTTCAGGTAGAGCTGAAGGTCACGCTCGACTGGCGAAGAGGGAAATCCCCATTTCTGTCCTAAAGGTGAGAGAAGCGAAAGATCAGCTGAGGTTGAAACGAAAATGTACTCTCACTATTCCCAGTAGGAAGGAGTGGAGAGAAGGGAGAATTGACCTCTCCCCGGACTCTCTGGTGTGCTACACAGACGGGTCTCGGGTAGCCACCAGACTGTTGTCCGGGGCGGGAATATATCTGAAAGACAAAGGACTGCAGGAGAGCTTTGCTCTAGGTTCGTACACTACGATCTTCCAAACAGAGGTTTACACCATCTTAGCGGTGGCAGGTAAGGCTGAGGTTAGGAACGGGGTGGAACAGATGGTGTACATCTTCTCCGATAGCCAGGCTGCTTTAAAAACGGAGTGCTCCCCCAGGACGAGATTAGTTCTGGTTCAGGAGTGCGGGGACGCCCTAGAAGAGCTTGCGGGGCATAAACAAGTGAGACTGGTTTGGGTCACAGGGCATACCGGAGTTCTAGGCAACGAGAAGGCCAATGAATTGGCTAGACTTGGAGCCGAGGAACCCTGTCTCGGACCTGAGTCAATGCTTGGCATTACAAGAAGGCATGTCACAACGGCTCTCAATACGTGGGCCCACGAGATACTGAGGAAGCATTGGAGGACCAACAGGGCCTATAGGAAAACTCGAAATTTTATGACAGAGCCGAACAAATCGAGAACGGCCTGGTTACTGGGCCGGAGTCGGAAGACTCTGAATGTTTTAATCGGAGTTCTGACAGGCCACTGCAGACTTAGGAGGCATCTATCATTGATAGGTATTGAGGAGGATCCTACATGTCCAGGATGTGGGAGTGGTGAGGAAATATCTTACTACTTCCAGGGACAGTGTAAAGCGTTTGGGCGCCTGAGACATAGCATCTTCAGTTCTGAGGCGCTTCTAAGGAAAGAGATGAGCTCCCTCGCAATGAGTGACATCCTGACCTTTATTAGAAGATCAGAAAGATTCGACAAGGGAGCAAGAGCGCATGGCTGAGGGGACAGCTGGGGGTTGGTAAATAGGGCCCGTTTGCGGCCTACTTGCCAGGTGTCAACCTCCCCCACCATAAACATTACCATTAGACCATTTTCTGCTTTTCTGTAAACAGCTTCCCATGATTCATCAACAAAAACTAGGGATGTGTCATCACATCATTATAGGATATTATATCACCACCTATAAACTATTAACATTTGCAATGCTATTTATATACATATACAAGAAAGAATATTAGACGCAATACTATCCCTTGTGGCAAGTCTATGGTTAATTATAAAAGGATTCGCTAAAAGAATTATGTATACTTAACTCTTTGTGTATTGTGTATTTGAAAGGTAATTTGTTAAAATACTTAGTGCAGGTCCTCTTACACCCACATTAAAAAAATACTTTTAAAAGGATTTGCTGTGATAAAGTGTGGAATGCTTTAATTAAGTCTAAAAATATACTAAGGTATTTTCTATTTTGGTACATATTTTTATACATTGTACGGCAACTGTATGGGCCGACCCTGAAAACCAAGTAAACTATAAAAAATTGATGGGTATAAATTAGGTATTACTCAATTATCCTAGCTTGGCACTTGAGCTTGGATGGGCAATGGTCTAAACCCCGCCCTTTTAGTGTAAAACAGTTTGGCTCGTCTCTGTTCCACACTAGCGATGTTTATTTTCTCTCTGCGCCGCCAAAATGCCAAACTAGGATTGTTAATATGTACATATGTGCATATGAAGTTGTTGTTTTGAAATTTATATCACTGTTATTTTAAAATAAATGGGGACAAGGTCACTATTTTTTAATGGCAATATGGGTAGTTTTTGATATGTTTTGAAAGGGAGTATTTTTCTGATTCCAAAAATGAATTCTAAAGTGTGTAAAGCTCTGCCTACTTATTATGAAAATAATAATAATAATAATAATAATAATAGAATTGTTCAAGGCAGCAAAAAGAGCCGCAGATGAACTAGGTCTCGCATTTGACATCAAGCGAGGAGACAGGCGAGATGCTAATATAGAGTCAGTCACTGAACCTCAGCTAAATCGTCTGAGAGCCCGAATCAGAGCTGCTGAACAGAAAAAACTGTTTCGGCAGCATGTCGATAAACCCCAGCATGGTGTCTTCCGTAAGAATATAGAAACTCTGGGTTTATCGACCAGGCTAACGTTCGCCATTTTAAGGTCAACCGGGCTTAAGTCAGAGACCGAGGGATTCATTATGGCCTGCCAAGATGGTGTTATCAACACCTTGGTCTACCGTAGCCGCGTTTAGCGTGTAGAGGTTCCTGATATCAACTGCAGGACCTGCCGTCAGGCGCCGGAATCGCTCACGCACTTAATCTCTGCATGCCCCATATATGCGATTTCGGCCTACATCCACCGACATAACGCGGCGTTACGAGTGCTATACTATCATCTAAGGCAATCGTACGAGGTAGATCAGACACCAGTGCTGCCTTACGTCCCCGGAGATATTTAGTCCGTTGTCGAGAATGAGAAATGCCGGAGTTACTGGAACTACTCGTTCCCGACGGTCAGGCTAATCCAAGCCAATAAGCCTGACATAGTACTTCTCGACCATCAACTCAAGGTGATGTATGTCATCGAGTTCTCGGCACCTGGGGAGAAAAACATCACCTTGAAAGAGGAGGAGAAACGGACCAAATATCGCGATCTCCGGTATGAGCTCCATGTGCTGTACCCAGGCCATTCGGTAAAAATGGCCGTCCTAATTATCGGTGTACTCGGAGGGATAAAGCCTACGCTGCTCTCAGAACTGAAAACCATACCGGCCTGCCAAAAATCAGCCGAGTGGCTGGCAGGCCAAATGCGGTCATTCTGGGTTCTCCCCGTCTGCTTCGGGCACACGATTCTGGTATCTACAGTCACGGACCCTACGGGATGTGGGGAGTGGCTGTGGTTAATGTATTAGCGCGACTCCTGCGAGGCGTAGGAGGCCACGGGAGTACTGTCTAACGACGTGCAACCGAAAAAAAAAGATTGATGTTTTAAAATTTTGCTACTAATCTCATTTTAATAATTGCTTTTATTTTCATTTATTTTATTTTTATAATAATTTTATGTTATTCTATGGGAAGAGCTTTTGATTTAAATTTTTTGGTTCAAAGTTAAGATTTTCAATAATTATTTTCTCAAAATTCTTCAAAAGCGTAAAGTTTTAACACAAATCATGTTTCAGTTAACTCGTTTCTTTTCAATCGCTTATTTAACATTCGCCACATGAATTACTTACCAAGGTCGGTGACAGGCGTCAGGAGATATGTTCATCAGTTTCTGTGTAAACGGCACCTAACCTGAACATTTTGCCGAACTCCTACTTTGTCATGGGCACAGACAACTTTAAAACAGGCTACGAAGTAAGAAATGGCAACACCGCAAAGTGGTTCGGTCGTGGGCTGACCAAATTCTAGATAAGCGCAGCAATAAAGAAAGATGCGCGGTAACCCTCAACTAGGAAGGCGGTATTGCAGCTTATTTACATTGTTAACGCAATCTTGCATATGCAGCAGTGGCCACAACAGTGGAATAGTGCTGTGGTGACTCCATACTGAAACCGGGGAAAAACAATAAATTAGCAGCCAGTTATAGACCTATTCCTTTGCTTTCGAGTGTTTCAAAATTAATCGAAAGGATTATTCTGGAGAGAATAAAAATTATTCAAGATGGTCTAAACATCGTAGATTACCATAAGTTCGGCTTCAAAAAGGGCCAGAACACCACCCAGCAGGGGGAAAATAATGAATGATGTCAAGGTGCAGTACAACCTTGGAAAGATCACAGCCATGGTGCTCTTGGATACTGTTTTAAAGTTTTTAGAGTGATTGTTCAACTGGTGAGTACCTTTTGTTTTATTTATTTTTGGTTTTACTGAACAGAATAGTTGGAATTAAAAACAACATTATTGAATCAGTCACACTGAACATAATGTGCATATTATCTTTTTTGTAATCCAAGTTTCAGCATTTTGGCAAATAGCCGGGAAAATAATTGTTTAAAAAGATATTATACTTATCCGTGATAAGTTTGGTAAAAGTAGTAAATAATAATTAACAAAAAATATTCTACAGCGTTATTATTTTTCATTTCACTCTAAAAAAATTAAGTTTACATCAGCTTTATTTAAGTAATTGGAAAATATATTTTATTGGCTTGATATAATAGATATCATTTATAATCCTTCATCAAGAATATATTTTTTTTGTAGGCATATACAAAAAAGTTTGCGTCCCGTGGACCTCCTTTCAGCTGGCTTATTTTGCTCATCATCGAATTTATTATTGTCTTTGGCCTTTAGAACATATGTACCAAATTTGAAAGTTTGGCTGCTATCGCGATACTACAGACATGCAGACAGATTTTTTTCCATAAAGTTATGTTTTTTCATTATAATTCGTCGAGATTCGTCCAGAAATGCAACAAAAATTTTTATTTTTTTTTTCCCGAAATTGTACCTTTTTTCTTCTTTCATTCCTTGTGTCTCTTCTGGTGGTACCACATTCACCAAATTTAATGTGTCACCTAAAATGTTATTGACAATCTTAACTGCCAAAGTTGGGAAGTCTCCCATTAGTATTTTTTGAGTTATCGCTGATACACACATACACACACACACACGCACCGACAGACATCATTCGGAAAATAGTCAGAATGGATTCAGGAGGGTCCAAAACGTAAATCTCGTGGTCAAAAAAAATCACCATTACTATTCTTCCTTATATTAGGTATAAGAAAGTAAAAAATTAGAATTAAAATAGCTATGGGAAAATGTTTAAACTTTATTTTGTTCTCGTGAATACATTCATTTTCTTTATTTTTCATTTTATTGTAAATTTCTTTTTCTACACGTATAGTATGTTCGAGTAAACGATTATTCTAAGTTTTTACATAGTTATTTAAAAGTTCATGTTGCGCTATTTGATTTTGCCTTCGGCATTCAGGATTTGTTCCAACAACACACTTTGTTGAGACAAATATTTGGGCAAATTAGGAAAAACTGATGGAATGATATTTTCTTTCAACTTTGCTATGCAAGGTTTCCTAATGACCCATTTGATAAAACACCTAATAGATTTAATAATTTCACCTTCAATAAAATGTAAACATCACACAACATAATGTTGTGATGGGGTCCAGTCCTTTCTTGGAAAGCACTTTCTAGGCATGTTGCAATCTTGATGTAACCTCAAAAGCCGAGTTAAAAACAATACAGAAAACAAACACCCTCACACTGTACACGCACCGGTAATTATTATAAAACAATAAATACTTGATATTAATGCACCAAAACAGCACTTAAAAATTATTAACATATTAAATATTACATGAAATGCAAGCTACCTAAATAACGTCATTTCTTAACACTTCAACGCAGACTACTCAGACTAGCTAGCCTATGACAGTGTTGCCACTTCCCCTTATTTCTCGGCTTGTATTAAAGTCGGTATCTAGCTGTCTAATATGCTCACATCGCAGATGTGTACATATCACATAGTTTTACATCTCTTTCGAAAGATGATGATGCAAGCGACCTGCTCATCCACTTGGCCCGGCCCTTATTTAAAGCAAGACCTTCTGGGCAAAGCCAGTAGATAGACAACTGGCTCTGTTCCTGGGTGGAAGAAGGCGCCACTTTACGTCACACTACCAATCTCATCAAGTTAAAGTATCTTAATGTTAAATATCAAAAGAGATTAGTTTTATGTGGGTTTTTAATCGTGTGGGAAAATTCAAAAATTGTTGAAAAGCTAAGTACACTGTGGTTAAAGTATTATCTCAATTGATTGAGGCAGCCCGCCTTCATAGAACTGAAATTCGCCACATTTCATTCTCGTTACCTAATTCATCCAACCTTTAATAAAGCGAAAATCGGAGATCACCTGCATTTGTTTTAAGAGTATTTTGCTTCCCCTGGGAGAATTTTTGTGGATGTCTATGTATCTGCTTGATATTCTTAAGATAAGAAAAATCTAACTGCAACTGAATCTGAATGATTTACTATATCAGATGGTTTAGAAAAGTTAAACAATATTATCACAGACATATTGAATTCGTTATTTATCTTTTAGATAGATATATCTATGAAGTAAATAACAACATAAAAAACTTAAATTTTTCTGAAGTGGGTTGGACCTTTGATGTGAAGATAACACTGACGTAGTTTTCCATAAAACACCAAATCACCATAATATACTGTACTCGACGCACGTTTCGCCAACCAAGTTGGCTTCATCTGGTGATGATTAAAAGTTTGAAATACTATTCTGTTTCAGTGACAAGAGCAGAGAAAAGAGGTTACTTAAATTCAGTTTTTGGATAGAATAACATACGTACTACCTAGTCTGCTTTGAAATCACTATACGATTAAGCCATGATCGAGTTTTGCCTGAAAAGATAGCAGACCCTAATCATATCAATAATTACTTGACATCATTAATTCAAAATGTGTCAAATAATTGTGATGAATAAATTGATTATTATAATAATAATAACAAGGGTTTCAAAACATGCTTTCAACTTAAATTTACAACGGTTGAAGATGTCAATAAATGTTTACACCATAACAAAACCGGAGCTTATCATGTAGATGGTGGTATATCATCTGCTATGCTAAAATATTGTAGTTCCTTTGTTGATCAATTTATTACATATATTATCAACTGCTGTATTGAGCAAAATTATTTTTCAAATATATGGAAAATATAGTAATTGGTAAACCGCCATCTTACATCAAAGATCCAACCACATTCTCAGACTTAACAATTATTAGTGTTTTATCAGCACTATCAAAATTCTTGAAATGATTCTATATAATCAGATTTATGAGTATACACTTTAAACAAAATACTTCCTGACTCACAATGTGGATCTAGGAAAGGGTTCTATGCTGCGACAGTATTATCTGTTGTTGCTAATGGAATATTATTCCCTCTACACAAAGACATGGTTAACACTTTCCACAAAATACCAAAACACTATGTACTACACTCGAGCGCGTTTCGCCATCCATGTTGGTGTCATCTGGAGATGATTAAAACAGTTTCAATCAGTATATGTTGAGTTGGCGTTTTGTGGAAAACCACGTCAGTGGAAACTTCACATCAAAGGTTTCAACAGGAGGTGTTGTTTCAACCCACTTCAGGTTTAAGGTATGGTTAGTGTTCTGATATTACTTGATTTTTCAAAAGCTTGAATACCATAAATCATAATCTCATCTTTGTTAAATTAAAATATTATATATTTTCACCATCTGCTGTTACATTCATTACCTCTTATCTAAATAACAGGTAACAAAAAATTGTTTTGGATAATATTTCTTCTTCAAACCTAAATATACTATTTCGTGTACCTCAAAGTCCCATTTTAGGACCACCTCTTATTATATTTTATACAATCGAATAACTCAATACCTAACTATAAAATATAAGCTTGTACCGATGGTACTATTATTTACAAACACTTTTATATTGAAAATGCTGCTCGTTCTGTTTTGTAAAACTAAAACATTATTTGAAAATAAATTCCAGTAAATCTAAAATTGTGTTGTTTGATTATAAGAACAGAATGAATTTTTTAATACATAATTTTAATTATAACATATATGGTAGTACTGAGAAAGATAATCGATTAATCGATAAAATAATCGATAACCGATTAACTTATCACTTGATTATTACTCTCACAATAATCGATTATTCGATTATAATCAATCATCAGACAATCGATCATCGATTAACCGCTTATCACTAATCGATTTTCGTATAGTCTATCATTGAATAATTAAAATCGAATAACCGAAATTGAATAGTCGAAATCGAATAATCTAAATCGAATAATCGAACATCGAGTAACCGATTATCAAATAAGCGATTATCGAAAAATCAGTAATCAAATAATCGATAATCGACAATGAGTTAATGCCATTATCAATAAGTATAACACGCGCCCGGACTTGGTGTCAGAAGTCAGATCGTTCTATTTTATATTTGCTTACTACCAAATCGAAAAATTTTGACAAGACTACTCTCCAAGTGTCCAGTGTAGCAGTGCCAGTTCTGTGATGCCACTCTACGATCGTGTATCGTGTTAAGTTGTTCTTTGTCACTTTGGTCGTTTGAGGTTGAGTTGAGTTTTTTGTGCTAATATAATAAGTACTAATTAGCAGGGGTGTATTATCCTATAAGCCAATGAAGCCCTAGCTTTGGGCGCAAAATATTTAGGGGCGGAGCGACGGATCGGCAGGTCAAATAACTCTTTTCCGTCAATTTCGAAAATTTTAGTTTATTGAGTAATATTTATTTTTTTGTTTATTACTGCGTAACCCACCCCTATAAGCTTTAAATTTCTATATATTTGTGATGCAATAAAGTTTATTTATTGTGCGTCTGTCTGTATTGATGCTATACATAAAAACAAAAATTCAACCGAAAAGGGTGCAAAATGTTGCGGGCTTCAGGTGCCTATGTTTGCTTATTACGCCACTGTTAATTAGTGCCAGGACAAATAATAAATTAATCGGTAAAATAATTAATAATAAATTAATTGATTATTTGATTAGTGTTTTCACAATAATGGATTACTCAATTATAATTGTTAAACGAAAACTCAATTATCGATGATCGACAATCGGATAATCGAGAATCGAAAATCGGAAATCAATCACCGATTTACCGATAATCAAATATAATCGATTAATTGGAATTAATCAATTAATTGGAAGTAATTGATTATTTTAAATATTCAATTTTCAATTATGAAATTTTATAATAGCTCAGCCCTAATAGATGGCATTATACTTCCAATTGTTAATGAAATTGTTCAAGTGTAACTTTAGATTCTGATTTTAGTTTTAAAGGTCATATAAAAAAACTTATACAAAGGGCACATTCACCTTTAAAATTGATACTCCAGTCGTCATCTAAAATCTTAAATTAAGGATTATGTTATATGAAACCCTAGTTTTGTCAGAGTTCAATTATTGCGATTTATATACGACTTTTGGATTGATCAATACGACAAAAATAAAATTCAAAAAGTTCAAAATTCTTATTGTCGAATTATATTTGGTTTAAGAAAATTTTATCATATTTTGCCTATAATTAAATATTGTAATTAGCTCAATATCATTGACAGTAGAGAACTTCTTTATTTATGCAATTTTCACAAAATTTTAAAAAAGATCAACTCCTCTATGTTAATGAATAAATTTATTATGCACACCATTTACAATAGAAATACAACATTTAAATATAAATTTGCCATTTCTCAGTATGAGACAAGTATATTTAAAATAAGTTTAATTTTTATTGCCCTTATTATTTACAACAATTTATTACCTAATCAATTCAACAATTTTAATATCTACAAATTCAAATAATATACGCATACGAATTACTTACTTTTAAAGCAATAATATAACCAAATCTTTCTTGCCCATATCCAAGAAAATTTATAATTTAAGTGTTATTATTTTCTATTGTAATTACTTTTAAAGATTAATTTGTAAAAATTATTTGTTTTATTATATTTTAAGAGCATTTCGTCCGACTTAGTTTTGGTTAAGTACGAGTAGCATTTTTGCTAAACTTTTTCAAGATGAGTCTAATATATTTTCTGTATTTTTCCCTTAATATTTTCATTTTACATATTTTGAAGTTATAAATTTCTCTCTCTTAATAAAGATGATTTTTTTTCGGTTGCCGATGTTGGAGACTCCTCTCGTAGCTCTGTAGCTTCCGAAATTGTATGCCCTAGGCAGATAGAGAGAACCCAGAATGACCGTCTTCTGCATTTGGCCTACCAACCACTCAGCTGATCTTTGGCAAGCCTGAATGTTTTTCAATTCCGAGAGCAGCGTAGGCTTTTTCTCTCCGAGTACCTGCAACCACAACCGGGCGTATCCCTAGGCGGCGGATAAGAGAACGCCTAAGTAACACTGGTGTCGCCGTGTGGGTGTGAAATAAAACAACACCCGTTGACCAACAGGCGTGCACAGAGGGAAACAACCTCTTCAACAAAAAAGTTCCCCTGGTGCCCAGTGGCGCGAGCCCAGGACCTTAGTCAAACCATTAAAATGAATGACAATGGCAACGAAACAAGTAAAAGTTATGGAACAGAGGAGGGATACCCCAGTTGCGGTAGGGGAAGAGAGTAGGAGAGTAGGCTCCACCCGACCGTCAGCCAGCGACTACACAGTACCCACAGTGGGATGACAGGATGTGGAAGGTACTCCTCTACAGAAGAGGTAAAGACCACTCTGACAAGAAGGAAGTGGCAGGAACAAGCGAATAACAATCGCATCCCAAAGAAGCGAACAGCTTCAGCAGAGAACATCTAGGAAAGGAAAATCCCTTCCGAATAAACCCTATCTGAAGAAGAGTGGAACTAAACCACCTTTGAAGAAGGGAACGGCCTAGATAAAACCACCTACAGGAAGAGTGAGAAACATTCACCTTCGGGGAGGAGGAGAATGTTACCCCCCTAACTTCCTTTTAAACCTACAACTAACCCTACCTAATCCAAACTAACTCAACCGTTTTTCAACACTTTCACAACCTTAATACCCTTATCCCTAATCCTTATTCTCAAATCAACTACCCAATGACATCTTATTAGATGTCTACAGGTGAATCTGCAAAAAGCCCGGGCTGTCACAGACGTCCTTGGCAAAAGATTTAAGGATGAGTAAATCGACATCACTCTCCTCCAGGAACCTTGGACAAGTAACACAGGCCGAGTAAGCGGCCTGGGAAATACTTCTGGCAAGTTAATAGAAATCGGCTCTGGTGAAAGTCCCAGAGCCTATATCTTGATCAGAAATAACATTAACTATTTTGTACTTACAGGTTACTTCACCCAGGATGTTGTAGTCGTCCAAGTATCAATCTCGGAGGGAGGAAGCAAGATGGAAATAATCGTCTGCTCGGTCTACTTCCCAGGTGATAGAGTGGCAGATCAATCTCCTCCAGCTGCAGTGCGGGATATAATCGCCTACAGCAAAAAGGAACAATATCCACCTGGTTATTGGATGTGATGCGAATGCCTACCATACAGCGTGGGGAAGCAGGAATATTAAACAAAACAAAGAGGTGAGTTGCTTTTTTGAATATTTTTTAGGGTAAGTGCTAATTGTGATAACATTGGCTCCGAACCAACCTTTTGTCACCAGAAATAGGAACGAGGCATTAGATATCACAATCAGCTCAAACAACTTGAGCATCAAGATAACCGATTGGAAGTTATCTTCTGAACTCTAGTATTCTAATCAATATAGAAGCTGGTCCAAGACCTATGGTGACATATCGAGATCCGGTCAAAACCAAACCCCCTGGACTGCAGATATTAGAATGCATGACCGTAACGGGGGCAATTAGCACCACACTGTCAGCTGCAATGGAAATCCTCCTGGATTTACTCCTCGTCATATGTATTTGGAGAGGGAGGCCAGGTGGGCAATCTACAGCTGCAACAAGCAGCCGTTGCCACAGACTAGTACCATGGAGCGGAACAGGTTGCTGGATGACATAGAGAATCACAGCATCGTGGGAGTGTCCTCGGATACTATGTCTACCATGACCAACTACGAGCTGACCTTCAACATCCTTTCTCCGAAAAGGGATGAGTGGGAGCGGAATAAAGCCGACTTACTGATGGCAGACCTGTTGCTGGTTAACAGACGGCTTCAAAACTCCCGAGGGAACAGGAGCCGGAGTAGATAGCTACAGACCAAAGGTGAGGATATCCTCATGCCTAGGTACTAATGCAACTATTTTTCAGGCCGAGGTTCGTGCCATTAAATTGTGTGCGAAGGCTGTAATATATGCATCTTACACGCAGATCAATAAAGATTTTCTCAGATAGCCAAGCAGCTATAAAAGCTCTTGTCTCGAAGAAGACGATAATCTTTTAAAGGGCGAACTGTTTTTCAACAGGATGGGGAACCCCCACATTTTGCTATAGCAGTCCGTCAATTTTTTGGATAATTGGTTTCCTGAGCAATGGATTAGAAGAAGAGGTCCTGTGGAGTGGCCCGCTAGGTCACCCGACTTAACTCCCTTGGATTTCTTTCTCTGGGGACATTTGAAATCGAAGGTATTTGCAACAAAACCAGCATCTCTGGAAGAGTTACGTGAAAGAATTGTTCGAGAATGCCGTTTATTGACTCCAGATGTGTACAGAAATGTTCGTACAGAATTTCAAGATAGATTATACTACTGTATGGAAGTCGGTGGGGGTCATTTTGAACAATACGTACGATAATTGAAACTGCTTTTTTTATTTTTATTTTCCGAACCTAAAATAATGAAACACTATATATATATATATATATATATATATATATATATATATATATATATATATATATATATATATATATATATATATATATATATATATATATATATATATATATATATATATATATATATATCTGGGTATGCAACAAAGGCATATTTAACGTATGATGTACACTAAATAAAGGATTTTCTACGTGGCAAGTACAGACACCGACTCCGAAAAATTTAGTCTTCCGAACTTTCGGGGAAAAACAAAGTGCCTGTGACTAACATGCTTGCAGTCCCTGTTCTGTTCTACTCTTTTGAAGTAGTAAAGTGGAGAGTAGATGACCTGTGCCAATTAGACACTGATACTCTCAAGATAATGAATATTTGATATGGGGCCGAGGATTCTTGAATCTGGAGTGTACGCATGGCAGAGTAGTACTGAGTACGAGTAATATCCTCAGAAGTTCAGATCCCCTCTTGCGGTTTGTGAAACATCATGAAACTGTAGAAGTGGGAGCAGGATTGGTCAAGGCAGTAAAAAGTGACCTGAACTCAGTCTCGCTTTTGACACTAAGCGAGGAGGCAGGCGAGATACTGATGTAGAGTCAGTCACTGAGCTTCTGTCAAATCGTCTGGAAGCCTGAATCAGAGCTACTGAACAGAAAAAACTGTTTCGGCAGCACGTCGATAAAACCTAGCATGGCGTCTTCTATAAGAACATAGAAACAATGGGTCTGTCAACCAGACTGACATTCGCTTTTTAAGGTTAGCCGGGATTAAATCAGAGACCGAGGATTCATTATGGTCTACCGTAGCCGCGTGTGCTGTGTAGATATATATATATATATATATATATATATATATATATATATATATATATATATATATATATATATATATATATATATATATATATATATATATATATATATATATATATATATATATATATATATATATATATATATATATATATATATATATACATATATAAATCTCCCATACCGGAGTCATCCAAGTGGAAGCCACAAAGGTGCGACTGGCTTCCTGTCAGTGGTTTTCCTTTTGTGTCTTTTATGAGTTTTATCCATCATTTTAACTCAGCTACACCGTGCTGATGAAGACCAATTAGTCAGAAACACGTGTCCACGGTTTGCATCTTTCTGCCATTTGCAATTTTTGCATTATCCACCGTGCAATTTTTTTCTTTTTGCGGGCGGTACCCGTTAATTTAATTTATTTTTTACTGTAATGTAAATAAACCCGCGTTTAAACTCTTGCTCTGTATATATATATATATATATATATATATATATATATATATATATATATATATATATGTATATATATATATATATACATATATATATATATATATATATATATATATATATATATATATATATATATATATATATATATATATATATATATATATATATATATATATATATATATCTCCAGCATCCAAATGTCTTCCGTCTGCTAGCTGCGCTCTTAATAAAGATGATTTATTATTATTATAATTATTATTATCTAGGAAATATTTAAAATTATCCAATTAGAGAAGAAATTTCTATTCAAGCGCAAATAACCGCTTTCAAATTGATCAAACCATTAGCGAAAAATCAGAGACTAAACTTGTAAAAATTTTCGGGGGTCCCGATTCAACTAATTAAACAGCAGTTTATTTAAATTTACAAGGTCACATTTTTCCTATTTTACACGGTCTTAATAAGAATACAAATCTTCTTATATCATTGTATGCAAATTAACACGATTTTAAAAATATTCTAATCTCAAGATCATTTACGTGTAATACTAGTGATATGAGGCAATTCTGTTTAATTATGTTCGTGTTTTGGAAGAAATTCAACGTGTCATTAAAATTAGCTAAATAGCCAACTTCAGTTTACTCGTTTCCATCTAGTCGCCACACAACTGCCCATTTAGTTGTATTTTAAGTTGAGAATTCGAAAAAAGGGTAAACTGATGTATTAAGAAACTGTTGTGTCTTTTATTTTATTAGTATTGTCTGAATGTTATTTTGTTATATAAACATGAATAAAATGCATAGACCACAATCACACAGGAAAAAATAGAACAAATTGTAAAAGCAACATGGCAAAGCTGAACGAATAGTATGATACGAAATTCGAGGCAGAAAGAGTTGTAAAGAAACTAAATGGAATATGGAACGTGTTTCAGCAGTAATTGAAAAAAATGTGATAATGGCAACACGTTAATATCCAATACCATTAATGCAATATAACAATTTCTAACGACAGTGGTTACTGCTGCAAAATACTGCACATAAACACTGAATGATGTAAAATAGCCACAACTTGAACAATTACATATATGTATATTAATTCCAATATAAACACCTATCACCGACGCCACAAGGTAAGCTCAAAGCATTGTCACCTCCTAAACTATGTCGTAATGTAGGGATTGTTAATATGTTGACATTGCAGATAAACGAAATCCATATTTTATATTCCTTCTAAAATATGGTGCTGTTGGCCGTTCATATCTCATCGAGTTGTCCTAGTCCAAATGCGAACTCAGTTCATTAAGTTGGCATCAAAATATATAAATATAAATCGCGTACTATTTTGCATGCAAATTATAGT
>JANEYF010005254.1:327500-448667 GCA_029963845.1 Rhamnusium bicolor | reverse complement strand
TAAAGGAGTAATGAAGTCTAATTGTAAAGTTCCTAAATGTGAATTTCTCAGTTGCACCAGAAACAACTCGTCTGTTTGCAGCGCCGCCATATCCGCCGTGGTAATTCTGGATAACCTTGTTTTACTTTTACTGAAAGATAAAGCGATTAACAGGAACGTTACTCCATTAATCAGGAAGTATGAGCTAATTGCAAAATATATGTATCAAATTACACGTCAGTTTGAGGTTTTGAATTTGCCCAGACAAACTTACCTTTAAATCTTAAGGATGAAATTTAAGTATGTGTAGGTAGGGTCCTAGTTGCATTGAAATAAGTAGGGAATGTTCTTACTCCTAGAAAATATTTATTTTGGATTCCTTCTTACACTAAAACTTATTTCATGTATAATGTGTAATACCATTAAATAGTACACAGTACACACACCACATAGGGCGAATGGGAATACGGCAATGAATTTTCATCTCTGGCAGAATATATGTACCTAGATGCTTGAAAAGTGACATGTGATGACAGTTACAGATAAATCATAAGGGAAAAAAGATTGGTGGCTATGTTTTATCGGTAACCCTCATATAGATAAGGAGCCACTACCAGTGATACAATTTTTGTTGAAGAATTCTTGTGGTAGGGAAGACCACCAAATATGTCAATATAATGTTTATAATAATTTATAACAATAATAATAAATTTATTCGAAAATTAAAGAAAAAAAATTATAAAATTATAGAACCACTTTTCAAAAAAAATATGCATATATATATGTATATGCAGTTTACATGAAATAAAAGACATTATATAACAACACAAGACTAGTTTTTATTGTTAACCATAATTACATAGTATTGAAAATATAAAAATTATTTTATTTTGTGATCTAACACAGTCCATGATGTGCAAATGAAACAATAAACATAAATATTTCCGTTAAGACAAAGAAAACTAGAAAAAGCATTGAACCTTTGTCTAGACATCTACAAAAATACACTGATTTTCTTTCCTAATTACAATGCAGAGGTTTTAAGGCTCTTGCTTCTCTATTAAAATTTATTATAAACAGGTGCGTATTTCTAGAACTGAGATCAAGAAAAAATGTCTCGATCTCAAAGATCATTATTTTAGCAAATCACACGCATATAAGCACATGAAAATTTCAATAAAGATTTTGTAAAATAGTTTCATCATTTAATAAGTGAAACCAGGCGACTTATTTTACAAAATATTAACAGCACACATTTATTCGAAAATACAAAATTTATATGTGAATATTCACAAAATTATTTCATCAGTTTATAATATATATAGGCAACTTTATTCAAAAATACTAGTCACATTAGAATATTTTTATACAATTAGAAGAGAAACACTTTACTCTTTCTGAGGTAGCTGTTCGGATACAGAACTGGAGAAAATGATAAAAATATTATACAAACATTGTATCCAAGTCTGAATTGTTTATTACATTTGGTCATCATAACAGTTTTTTTTTTACATATCTTAACAATTCAATAATTTTATGTATTTCAGATGCTTTTTATTTTATACAGGGTGTTTCATTGACGGCGCAGAGGATCCTAATACACATCGATTTTACCCCTATTTGTTATGCGAAATTTGTTAGTTTAGGAGTTATTTAGGTTTTTGTGTATTTTTAGCTAAACCGGCTTTGCACACAAATTTCATCATTATGGCTTAACTATTAATACTGGCCTCATGATTTTTTTTCATGAATGTAATCCAATAGTGGGCCTATCATCCTGTGAAATATTTTTTTTCATTGGAACCGAAACTATTTGGACAAAGAAAAAAAACTTAAAATTTTATTAAAAGAATAATTATTCCTTAACTTTACAAGACTGTAGCGAAAAATAAAAAGATTTTTGGTAATCATCTTAGAAACTTCTCTACTTTACTGGCAATCAATCCGACAAATTTTAATCAGCTAGCTCCATGACTTCACATCAAAAACTTTAAATTTTGTGCTCAGTGTAAAAGGCGAAAATTACACTTTTTAATTAAGCATAAGGTATCACAAGTGAGGCCGCACAAAGGATGCAAACCGTGCACACGTGTTTCGGATTTATAGTCCTTAATTGCATGATGCTACTAAGTTGAATGGATGGGCACAACTTAGGACAATGACACTAACGAAACCACTGACAGGAAGCCAGACGCTCATTTGTGGCTGAAACTGAAAGACCCTGTTTGAAGAAATATGCTCTATTACTGTACATTCCTTGGGTAGGAAATTCCACGTGTCGCAATAGTTGCCCCCCGTGGCAATATTGTCTATTGCCCTGTAAACACAGGTCTTTTAATTGCAGCCACAAATGAGCAACTGGCTGTCTGCTAGTGGTTTCCTATGTCTCGTTGTCCTAAGTTGTGCCCATCCTTTTTAACTTACAACACGGATGACGACCATAAGTCCGAAACACATGTGACAATGGTTTGCATCCTTTGTGTGGGCCTCACCAATGATACCTTCTGCTTAATTAAAAAGTGGAATTTTCGCCGTGTACACTGCACAAAATTTTAAATTTTCGTTGGGGCTAGCTGATTGAAATTTGTCAAGTTGATTGCCAGTAAAGTAGAGGAGTTTTTAAGATGGTTACTAAATTTTTTCCTATCTTTTTTTTGCTAGAGTCTTGTAACATTAAGGAATAATTTTTGCTTTAATAAAATTTTGAGATTTTTTTTATCGAAAGTTTCGATTCCAATAAAAAACTTATTGTACAGTATGATAGGCCCACTATTGGACTACGTTCATAAAAAAAATCAGCATGCTAGAATAGTTAAGCCAGAATGACGAAATTTGTGGGCAAAACCGGAGTTTAACTAAAAATACACGAAAATCTAAAAACTCCTAAACTAACAAATTTCACATAACACAAATGGGGTCAAATTGATGCATATTGAGGTCCTCTATCACCCTGCGCCGGTTGACCCATAGTCAGTGAAACACCCTGTATATATAAAAACAATGATTCAACAACTCGTTTTAAAAACTCAAACTGTAGAAATATTTATTTGATGACCAAATGACCACTGACAGATAAATTTGCGGTCCCTAAAAACTTTCACATATCGAGATGGATTTCACAAATTGCTATTAACACAATTTTTTAAACCACACAGAAGGAGTAAAGTAGCTGTATACAACAAGGACAAAAATATATTACCCTGTCATTGGATTGCTTTAATTTTCTAGGGTGAATTTAGTACCAAACCTATAAGTATTTTAATTCTACACACTTCAACTTATTTTGCAGCTACATGGCCTTAGAAATATGTATGTCTTGTTACTCTGTATTCTGTTGTTGTATGCAATAATTAATATTCTTATTATTACTCAGATCAAATGCAATACCACCAGATGGTAGGGACTTTACACGGTGGGAAAACACTCTCCAATATAAACACCTACATGATAAATTTACTAAAAGCAAAATTTTTTAGGCTAAATAATTCCTGTATTATACATTTCTAGTAAATTTTAATTAAGCTTCAATATTGGCTCCTAAATGTGTCTAAAAGTTTCTTATTTTTATTATAATCATTACTTCTAAAATCTCTTGGATTAATTTCTGTCTGACCAACAATTACGCCTATTATTTATCTTACAAAACGTTTTATAAGGCACGTGCGTCATTTGATAGGAGGATACACACATTCAATCTTATTATTGACACTAGTTACCTGTAATCTAAAATTATTATTATTATTAACTCATACAATAAATCATAAAAACTATTTTACAAAAAGAAAAAAAATCGCTAAAAACAAAGTATAAATGATCTACCGTGCACAAGATCAATGGTTTGATTGAGACATGTGGCGTAACTAAAAATTTTGGGTCCTTGCGCAAAAATCTATCAATTTTTTATATAATATCAAACATACCAACTGAAATTACTGTTAAAATAACAGGTCTACAAAAAAAAATTTTTTTGTTATAGAGACTTGACCCTACTATTCTTTAGTAAAATTGTCCGATGAAGCCGAAAACGAAAAAAAAATTTTGTGGGTTCCCCTCCACACATCCTAATTCTCCCCAAAAATTAAAAAAAAATGCAAACTGGGCGAAAAGAAACCTACCTATCTTTGGTAAAATTTTCCGCTGAAGCCAAAATACGAAAAAACAAAGCCATGGATAGACAAACTAAAAGGTAAACCTGCAGCAGGCACACAGTTTGCATTTTTTAATTTTTGGGGGGAACTGGGGTGTGGGAGAACCCACACGATGAAAATTTATTTTTCATTTTCGGCTTCAATGGGAAATTTTACAAAAGATAGGTAGGTTTTTCGCTCAGTTTGTATTTTTTTAATTTTTGGAGGGAATTGGGGTGTGTGGGGGGAACCCACACGATAAATTTTTTTTTTTCATTTTCGGTCTCAGCGGAAAATTTTACTACAAAAAATTTTTTTTGTAGACCTGTGTAATTAAGTAGTTTAGCTCATAAACTACAATTCTCACACATGCAATAACAATTTCTATGAATTTTATTTCATTTTAATTAACAGTACCTACTTCTCGTTGCATTACAACGCAACGCTCTGTCGCCAATAATTTTATATTATTTCACAAATTAAGACAAAGCACGCCGGCATTCAAAAATTCGGTTATACTATAGAAGGCCCCAGTATTATATCTCTAGGGGCGCCAAGAAGTCAGCGTTATATAAATTTCATAACAAAATGTTTTAGGATCAGTGTAATATCTAAGTTTAGTCTAATAAACTTTTTTTATTAATGTCTATGATGGTCCCCACGCATCGCGTACCCTTGCTTACTGGTAGTTACGTGCCCATTGAGAACATATGTTATTTATTTATTTATTAAAGGGCACAACAGGCAATAGTCCTATTGTCTATATAAAGCAAGAACGAACTTAAATTTAATGTTAAAAATGTTCACCGCAAATAATTATGGCCGAAACCAGTAAAACTGCACAGAAAAATTATCAAAACAAAATAATTTTACAGTTTGTATGTCCTCCAATCTGTCAAACGATGCAAGAGCCCTATAAATTTGGTACACCACATGCATTGACGTAATAGGTAATATGGACAGAGCCTAGAGAGAGAGTGCATGGCAAAATTTAGAGAGAGATGAAATAATACCCAGGTACTTTCCTATTTGTAGGAACTAAAGTCAAATGACTTTAGCCCTTTCTTATGGATTATGGTACGTCTTTCTCGTTTCTTACGATGGCTGTCTTCAGCTCATTTAAACTGTTTCCAAGGCTCCATCCATTTACTTATTATTGGGCCAATGCCCACATGAGACACATAACCTCATATTTAAGGTTTACGTTATTTTAATTTCTATTAATATTATTTTAGTTTGGAACCATTACTTTTAAAACCTCTTCTCAATATATCTACGATGTTTCAAAGTGTTTGTATTATTAAAGTAAGACGTTTTTTATTGATTAGATCAGAAACCGATAAATGGAGGGCTTTTTTTAAAATTAATACTTGTGCCAACTTCAAAAAGATTATAAATATAAAAATAACAAAAATCAGAATAAACAATATACAAACTACTAATTTTAAGTTGTAGGTGTCATTAGGGGCATATAACACATGTAACATGATTGCTACTATATTAATTGTGCAATATTTGGACAAAATAAACACGATTGACTAATTTATGTTCAAAAACCTAACCTAAAAAGTACAGTGTGTGGTGTAGTATACTTAATTTGGATATTTTGTGTTAATTGTGTACTTATCTTGCCCTCTAAAATATTTTGTTGCAGCTTGAATAAAAATGTATAGTATCTAGACTTGGAAAAAAAATTTCTCTGTAGTGTCAGAAATTTTAAATCATAAACATTTTATGATTCATTTTGGTGGAATCGATTCAAATCGGATTGGTTTCATTGATCGACAATTCAGTGTATCATTATAGATCAAATCTCATATTCTTATGTTTACGATTGATGTGCCACCTGGCGGAAATTTTTGGGTAGTAATAAGAACTATTATTAGAAAACAATACATTTTGTAGATTATACCTTGTAGTACAGTAAATAAAGGGATTTGACACAAAACTAAAAACAGATTTTAAAAACTAATCATTACCACACCACTTTTAATATTATCACATATTCTTTTTAATCTTTATATAAAAATCTTAAATTTTCAACAATTTACAGCGACCAAAATTTAAATTTGGTGGCTATAACACAACTTTGAGTTGTATAGGACCATTAAAGCAGAACACCAGCCAAGTTTTATATTTCTGTTAGTTAGTTATGGGTATCATGCTATTTAATCCGTTGATTTACTGTACCAAACAAACTTGAAATCCTTATACTTTTATATAACAGAATTATTAGAGAGAACAAAGCATAAACACATTTAAGTATTTGACATGAACTTTCTGATGAGAAAGTGCCTATCTTGGTTATGGTACAAAAGTAGCCCTCATAAAAGATTATACAGGGTGGGGCAATAGTGCGTCCGACTTCGATATCTCGAGTTCTACGATAGCTAGAAAATTGATTTAAAAACATGTTAACTAGACAAAAAAGTCTATAACCGGAAATTATTTCGAATATACAGGGTGAGCCAAGACGAGTATACAGGGTCAAGTAGCATTTTTTAAAATGAAATGCCATGTGTATCAGAACATTTTTTGAAACCTCTTTGTGGCCTCCTTTCACTCCTGTATTATTATTGACTTTCTCCCAACCACTTGAATGTAATGATTTTTTTTGTTGAAATTATACCATTTACACGTGTATATTAAAAATATCACTACAATCACAACTATTGATTTTAAGAAAAAATATGTTAGTACCAGTTATGAAACATCTGTGTGATGACATTCGGCCATTTTCACTTCCTAAAATATACAGGGTCGCCAAAAAAGATTTTTAAATTTACAACTTATTGAACTGAATTTTCTCAATTTTACTTCCTCACCCCTCAAAGTGAGGAAGTTACGTATTCGTGAAAAAAATTTAGAAAATTTATTGCTTTTCTGGACGAGTCTCGACAAATTATGACGATTTCAGACAGAAAATATTTTCTGTCCGTGTGGTTCGCGATAGGAGGCACAGTTTTTTGAGATAAAGCTTTCAAATCTGGTACACACATTCTAGAGGTCAAGGAAGAGATTGAGTTCGTTGATGAGCAACATCGGTCCCAATGTCTAAAAAAAAAATATTAGTGACATTCCACCAATGTGACTTTTTGAAACATCAAAAAATGTGATTGAAACGTCAAAGTGACTTTTTTTGAAACATGAAAATGTGACTATTTTTGTTTAGTTTATTTATGTTTCTAAATCAAGTTTCTAGGCTATCATAGAACTCAACATATCGAAGTCAGACGCACTATTGCCTCATCCTGTATAACTTTGATTATATCGGCGATACACACATTTAACTGCTATAATGTGAATAGTACCTTTCCAAAAAGGTATTCATTTCAACAAAGCAAGGTTACACATTACACTTACTTGTACTGGTTAGAGGAATATTTATATACCCTGCGTATTCTGTTTTAGTTATGTATTTATATTTTTTAATGGATGGATTACACTTTTGAGCAATAAACTTATCTACAATTCGTAAGAAAATTAAAATAAAATCATTCTGGTTATGGCCGACAACATTAAGAGAAATCCAGATCGTAATGACGAGTCTGTAATAACTACGTTTTGATAAACTGTGTAAAGTCTGTAATAAATAAAGAATAACTGAACTTTGGAAATTTGTAGAGAACATAAATAATTGCTAATTATGCTATTGCCATTTATGTTTTTGACGTTCATTAACCCCTTAGTTGAAGGTTACTTGGAACATCAATGTTTTACCACACTAAAAGTTTGCTTTTTTTATTGTTTATGATAGTTTATATGATTTTGCATTATAAGTGGTTGCCATTTCAAATTTTTTGCAATACAAAAAAAAAATTATATACAGTCCATTCACTTTCTGTAGTCTTAACTAGGTAGATTTTCGCATTGTTCAGGAAAAAATTCTCTTTTAGTTACAAACTGCTGTCAATGTCACTCCTGTTTTTTGTCCTGTCATATATCGTTAATGACATTAGGCGTGCTTTATTGCTGCACTCCCCATGCTACTTCGAAGAGTTTTGCTGTTTTATAGGACCATAATTTTGACACGATGCCACTAATCCGAAATCCATCGTGGAGATCGTGGATAATTAGTTACAGATCAAAAAGAAGTAGTTGCTATAAGATTTAGGTTATATTTACAAATAAACATATGACAGTTGACTTTGGCATTGACAAATAAAGATTATGAAATGCTGTGTTGTCCAAATTTCAAGAAAGATATATGAACACTGATATTGTCCAATTAAATAATAATTAGTATTTGTAGGACAAAAATGTACCGTTTACCATTTTAAAAGACATGTGTACTATTATATACAGTGCAGTAACTTAAAATGAGAAAGTACATAACCACCCGAGAACAGTTTTTGTAAAATTTAATTGTTGGCAACACTGAAAACATGTTTTATTGCTGCTGACACTTTTGCCATTAGTGGAGATGGCAATAAAACACACCTAGTACTTAACCTAAAAATTTTTTTGTCAACTTAACAATGCGAAAATCTACCTTTAGTTGGGACCACAGAAAGCAAATAGACTTTAATGTCAGAATAACTTATAATTATTGCCATCGGTTAAATGAACAAAGGTATTTCTACATTAATTTTTGTGTTATATCAAATTTTTTCAAGACTATGTTCATTTATATACAATTTAAAAGGCCATATTTTGCAACTTAACCTATTAGAAATTGAATTTAACTTTTGTAGCGACTGTACTAATACCTTTTTCTCATGTTTCTGTCACTGGTTTCTGAGAGGTAAAAATCAAAAATATTTCACGTTTTTAATGTTACATTATAAAAAGATAAATTCATGAAATAAATATGCCATAGCTAGTAACGCTAATAATTAAACTACAAGTTGGCAGTATTATCTTCGGTTTAATTGGTTGCTTGTATTTATAAAACTAACATGTTAGCAATTATTTACCACAACCTCCAAAAATTCAAATAAAATGTATCAATATTTCTAAATCATTGTTCCGGCAGATCATTCCTTAAGGTTGTCGATCACAATTTTAAGTTTTCTTACAAACATTTAAGTTCGCCCACAATAAAAATTCCATATAAACATGATAGAAAAATATTTAACATTGATAACATACATAATTTAACCTTAAAAAAAAAATAGAGGGTGTAATTTATGGTAAACAAAAAACAATTAACAAAGTATAGAAATGCCAAAGCAACATCATATCAACAAAAAAAAAAAAATAGTCAGTCGATTTGGGCTCTGCAAATAAATTAATGGTCTAGAAATATAAATAAATAAATAAGCGCCAAAATATACATATACAAGTTATATACACCTATTATTTGTCACACAAATCTGACGGCACTTATACATATGCTTTAATAACCAATTGCACGATATAACATTTAAGAATCTTACATATTTTATTTTACTATATTAATTAGTGAATTTCAAAAATGATTCCAATTATCTGTCAGGATAAATAAAAAAAATTACAATGGTCCCGTTTTACCAAAATAATAATAAATTATAAATACTGACAACAAAACTTGTTTGAGAAAAACGTAACTTAACCTATTACTGTATCAATGAAACGAGGATATTATGTACTTGGTTCTGCTAAGCTAGCTAATTTTGGGACGTTTTGATAGAGGTTCATTCGGACTTAAACATCCTAATTTTGCTGATGATAAACTCACATTACCATTACCCATGCTCTCATTATTTCCATATATACTAAGGCTGTTCTGCATTATATCTTGTTTCTGAAATTAGAGAGTCCAAATCTTCAAATACGAAGTAACTAAGTAATCATAAACAATTTTTATAAACAAGTACTTTATTTATTTACTAATGATAATAAAAAATACCTAAACTTGGTTTACTTTTACAGTGCCCAACTAGGCTTTTAGTTTCTTTGGGTTGTTTCTAGTCAGTTGTCACAGCATAAATTTGATATTAGCAGAAAATAAAAAACTTGAAATAATTAATACAGTTTCTGATCATCTTTGGGTAACATTTTTTTATCAAGAAGTAAATTTATTTTATTTCAATTAACTGCTACTAAAATTTTATTTTTAAAATTATTTAATGGATCTTTACAGTAAATGACGAATTTAAACAATGAATGGCATATTTGAAAATATCCAATTTATAATACATTATTGTAAAAATATAAGATAACTATTCACTCTGTGGAAAAAATTAATAATAAAATTTATTGGTATTTTTGTCGGGACATCATTTGCACCTCATTAGCGCATTAGACTTTTTTAGGAAGAAAGAATTCCTCTCCGGCCAAGGGTGGCTTCATCCATTTATACACATATTTGCTATAAAAGCTATAGTTCTTGTACAATCGAAGCAAGAAATGGGAGGGGAGGGGTGAAGCCTAGTATGCTACGAGAAGTTCGCTGCTCGCACTCTATTTTTGCAAATAACCTACAAGTCACTAGTTTTTCGATGACAATTACGGTATTACACACTAGAATCATATTTAAAATGTTTACCAGCAACAAAACTGAAAAAAATGTGTTTTTTCCATATCGTATCGTACATAGGTATACAACAGGGTAAAAATTAATGTTTTTACAGAAGCACAATTTTAACATTTTCATTACAGGGCTCGATTTCGCTATAAGGGTCGTCGAACGGCTGCGGTAACCGCTTCCCGCAGTTAACCCCCAAAAAGGTGATTATTACTTTTCATTTTAAGAAAAATGTTACGCCGACTTGAAGAAACAATAAATGACGGGAGTTACCTTATGTAACCGACGCAGCTTCTTATATGAAGGCATCTGCAGTAGACCAGGAAATCTAATTTATAATGGCTTATAAAAGTTGGTAAATGATATTTATATAAAGCACAATTTTTTTTCCAGAAATTGATCACTATCTGGGATGCCTTGGGCCAAAATTGGTTCCATTTTTTTCCTGTTGAAATATATTTGGTAATAGCACGCAAAAGTTGTTTAATGATTTTCTGATTATGTACAAAAAAAACTGTCTGTTTAACTTAATATTTAGCTGGGCATCCGAGACTGTATATACGATTTTTCTTTTGAGTGCGGCACTTTGCATGACTAGATCATCAGTAGTGTATATTTAAGCCTTCAGAAATAATTAAAATATACATTTAAGGATGATCTTGGCAACCGAGACTTCACCACAAGGAGGTAACTCTATGATGAGGTCCAACCATCACCCCACGGTTGTTTTAGCTTAGATATTTTGCTGATCTGAAAAATTTTGCCACTTATTTTCAAATGTGACTAAATATTGACGACGATATAATTTGACTCGAATATGCCATCTCTGGCTGTTTCACCACAAATTTAGGATCGTCACATGCTCAGCAGGTGTTTAATGATCCAGCTGTTCGGGAAAACCTAATGTACATCTACAGTCAATATTCAAGAATTTAGTTGTCAATAAGGAACCTTGAGTATGTAACTACTTCATCTAGATATGCAATAGTTAAAGCAGTAAACATTATATTCGATCTGCGTCAGTTCATATTTCAGTTATCGGGATCCGGAGACTGCAGAACATGTGAAAAATAAATTTTAAAGAGTTTTACAAAACAACCCTTAATTTCGTACACTGCGTGGTATTATGGATATCCTTGTAGGTAAAGAGGTAGACTTTTCTCAACCCAATATAAACATGCAGATGGAAGGGAACTCGTCAGGTAATTATTTGTACAGTTTTTATGACCACATATGCCAAGTTTAAACTCTATAAATTATTTCCCCTATTTGCAATTTTACTTGCTCGGTATACTAGGTATGTGTGATTTGTGGTTTAGGAAAATTTCTACGCTTCAAATTTCAAAATAATAAGAAATATATGTAAATCCTGTTTTAAGGAAAATGTAATCATCCATTCTCTATATTTTGACAGGAACTGAACAAAAAATATAAAAATAACATCTTTGAAATGTGACCTTAAATGCATTGCATTTAAGGTTGCGTTTTCATCAGATATCCAACATAAAACTGTAAATAATTCTTAAACTGTCCTTATGACAACCAAAAATTAAAACAAATGACTCATTTTATATAAAATAATTATACAGGCAAAAATAAGCATTTATATCTAAGAATCAAAGAAATGTTATTAAATGGTTATTAGATTAAATGCAACATTTCAGAAATTAAATGTGGCTGGGGTTTTTATTCACCATTATCCCTGTTTCTTTGTCTGCATTTAAACAAAAATTAAATTATTAATTATTAATACCAAAGACGTTTTCAGAATAAAAACGCGCCTTTTAGTTTTGTCCCCACGAACAAAATTGAAATTGAACAAATTGAACGAAATACATAATAATGTTACTGCTGAGAACAAAACTGACAAAAAAATATATGAAACCGTCTTTTTCAGGAACAACATATGTACATGAACACGTTTTGTTTATTTGTGAATTTGTGTATTTCTCGAATCTCTTTTGTTCAGCGTACACTCTACTAACATCCTATAGTTGGGAACCTACGAATTTAGGAAATAACATATTTTGCTTTATTCCATTTAGTTCCCACTTTTGTTCTTGGCAGAACGTTATTATTTATTTTGTTCTGAATTCCATTTCAGAAAGAAATATTTTCATATTTTGTTCTCAATTTTGTCCTTGGGAAAAACGTTTTCAGGTATTTTGTTCTCAATTTTATTCTCTGGGATATGGTTAATTACATTTCATTTTGTTCCTAGAGAATGAAATATTATGTTCCAATTTCAATTTGTTCTTCAGAATAGAACGAAAAGAAATTATGTTTTTCGGTCCTTGATTATAATACTAACTAATACTAATATGTAGTTAATACTTTTATTAGTTCTATACTCACAATTCCTTCCAAAATTACAGCAATCGGCACAACTCCAGTCGCTTCTGCAACCTGATGCTCAATCAAGTAAAACATATATTCGTCATATAACAACCTAATCAAATGAAATGATCCAAAACTGGCAGCAGAGCGAAGTGTTAAGTCTCTAATAACCATTGAACTGTAAAAGCTCCACTTCAACAAAAACTGCCTGGCTGCCTTGGAGAAACTTGGTTTCCCCTCATATGGTTTCAAAGCACTTTTAACAACATTTTTCAACCAGGATGCCCATTGTTCCAAGGAATTTTGCTGTTGCAGAGTTAACTTGAAATCATTTTCAAACCTCGCAACAATTTCATTGTCACACTGGCAGACCCAAGACGCCTGTTCGCGGACACTGTGGAAATCTACTCGGTTCAGATCTGCTAACATCTGCCCAATCTGATTGCTGTTGTGCAGAACAGCACGGGCAGCTTGGGCCAGGTGATTTAAAGACGTGTAACGTCTGAGACTAGAACTAAAAGCAGACACAGCTGTCAGCTTTATTTGTAACATCGCGACAGGAGCCCCGGCCATGGCACTTGTCAACCAGCTTTCCAAATCTGAAATAAATTTTTAAAAAGTTCATCTCTGTTAATAATGAAAAACATTAATACATATTTTCAATAATATATAATACACTAAACTATTCACACTTAATGAATCTGTTTATCCCCTAAGGATAAAGATGTTTCTAAATCTAACATCTTTTTTTGATAAAAGATTTACACATAACCTAAAAAATCTTATTATAATGGGGTATTTTCCCCATTTTCTTTTATAAATCAGAAACAAGATAAAAATAAGAGACACGAATTGGCTAATTTTTATTTCATCATTACTTACTAAATTTTATGACTTAAAAATTATGATTATATTTAAAGTTTTCGAACTAACTTTCAGATTTGGCTAAAGTTTTATTCTCAAACTTAGTGTAAAATTTGCTTCTTCTACCTTTTTCTGAAAAATAATTGAAAATTCTACCTACTTTCCCTTTACTATCACAACTCCTAACACCAGTGGTGATTGGTGAAATTTAGACTATGCTATATCTTAGTATTGGAACATGGGACCCAAGCGATACTTTAAGGCATAACTATCAAGACAAATTTGCGGAAAAAATTGAGAAAATTGTGGGCCTCACCAGGTTATTTTTTAAACAATTTGTAAAATATTTGCAAAACTTTTTTTTTCGGTTAGGTGGAAAATATCAGATTCAAAATTTCATAAAAAAATATCACTTTTTTATAGACACCGTTTTGAAATTTTATTTCAAATTAATTTTTTACTGTGCAAATTTCAAAGGTGCAACTTTGTAAAAAATTAACTTTTTTATGAAATTTGAAATCTATCAATACTTATATTTTCCACCTGATTCTGAAAAAAAAAATGTTTTCCAAATATTTTAAAAATTGTTTAAAAAATAACCTGGGGCACACATTTTTTTTTACTTTTTTTTTGCAAATTTCAATTGCAATTTTTTTCTGCAAAACTTCATTTAGTCTGATATTAGTTATGCATTAAAGTATCGCTTGGATCCCATGCTCCAGATATGGCGTAGACTAAATTTCACTATCCGTTAGTGAAAATAATATGTTTCCATTTTATTATGTGCAAGACAAATTAAGATTACAAATATCGGAAAATTTGACGTAAAGTTTAAAATAAGCCAAATTATTTTTAGTTGTAACAAAGCGTTCGATGTACGTATTGTTGCTATTATTGTTGAAATAAATAAATCCTGCTCCAATTTATGTCATTCCTTGTTTTAGAAAAAAACAGTGCGGTAATAAAGATCTTAACGAAATTCAAATTAATTTGTTTAATAGCCTATAAGAACACCGACGATGGTAAAATAAATTAACAAGAACCAAACTTACTCTTTGCAAAGTTCCTAATAGACTGAGTGAGAGTGGCAGGTATCGGTTTAAGCACATCAGGCACCAAAACTTGAATCAGATTCTGATAGAATATCAAATCCACTTGTCTCATAAACTGCTGCACAGGTTCCAGGCTACACAACGAAAACAGTTTTGATTTGGATAAGTATTTCTCCTCCTCACACTCATCACTGTTATTGTTGTACTGTGATCGCCAAAACTCCCTCCAAAGTGACTCCACTGTGGAAAACTCCAAGCTCAATATGGCATCTAGGAAGGCCTCCAAGTGCTCCCTATAAATAGACTTCAAGGTGTCAACGTCCTCATATCCACAATCATCAGGTAGTTGTTCGGCAAAATGAATGTCAGGAAAAGCAGGTATTGCACTGCTTCCATCACCTAAATATGTTACGTGTTGGGATAAGCCACTATTTGAAATAGAGGTATCAGAAGGATCAGAGTTACGTTTGAAAGGCCGTACAGTCCCTTGGGCTTTACCGCTGGAATTGGTTGAGGTAAGGACGACTCTGCCACTTGGATCCTCCATGTTCATGAGCGAGGAACCTGGTTTTACGCGTATACCATAATAATGATACTTGGAATTGCCCCTATGCAAAAGAAAAACAGAGTTTTAGAGCACAATTGATGTGCTGAATATATTATAATAATAATCTGCCTAAAATTGAACTACTGACCTTTTGTAACATATCGTAATCGTGTAATTTTTTTTTGTAAAATTGATTAATATTTTTATTACCTCGTTCCCAGTCTCCGAGTTCTCAGTCCCAAAAAAACAGATCTAATTAGTTTTCCAAAAGAAGCAGCATTAACAGGTTCGAGTTTGTTTTCTGCACAGTGCCTTAAGTAGTGTGCGTATAGAGTTGAACGGGGTAAAGACACTCCTTCGGCAGTTTCATAATTTTCAAGTAACCACTGAACCTAATGATCGAATAGGAAACGTGTAAAAAAAATATGTTTTTTTGAAAAAAGACAACGTTATGCCAACATACAATTATTAGCAAGCAAAATTATTTAAAAAAAAGGATCACAAATGAACTTAGAGTATTTTTGGAAACTATATTAAAAAAAAACGCATATTCCTTAATATGTGTTTTTATAAGGTAACATTTAGAATTAAGAAAAACGTAGACCAAAAGATACGAGGGGTCATTTTTATATTCTCAGACTGGGTAGTTTTAAATTTTGATACAATTATTAAGTTTTTTTTTATGACATATGCCTTGGAAATTTGTATGTCAATTTACAGAACAATTACAATATTACTAATTTCATTTAAACTCAGTTCACTTTAACTTTGCAGAGATGGGTTGGACTTATGTGAGTAAAACTTCCAACTACGACCGATGCTTATGAAATTAAATAAACATGAAAATGAACCGCTGTGGGAACTTTGCACTTGTGTACATCTGCCTGCCGTCTGCACCAAGAATCAGCGCGCATTCTGTTTTCTATATTGGCTAACAATGCAAAGTTAAAGTGTATAGACAGTTTGTGTTGTGGCGCATTATTAATTTCTCAAAATGATTAAAACTGAATACCATGCTGTTTTAAAATGTCTTACAAAACAAGGAAAAACTCCACAAATTATTCTTGAGAAAATGTTGGTTGTGTGGAATGATTGTTTCTCGAAGTCAACTATTTGCGAATGGTCAAGAATCATTGGATGACGATCCCTGTCAAGGTCGTCCTGTTGACATGATTACTTCAGATGCTGTTGAAAAAACCAAGTATCTGATACTGGATGATGCAAGATTGAAAAGCAGCAATTAGCATCTTTATTAGGAGTTTCAGAAACCACAGTTCTCAGACTTATACATGATTACCTTGGAATAACACTGGTTACCCCGGGGGTGGGGGGGGGGGGGGGGGGGGGGGGGGGGGGGGGGGGGGGGGGGGGGGGGGGGGGGGGGGGGGGGGGGGGGGGGGGGGGGGGGGGGGGGGGGGGGGCGGGGGGGGGGGGGGGGGGGGGGGGGGGGGGGGGGGGGGGGGGGGGGGGGGGGGGGGGGGGGGCCCGCGGGGGGGGGGGGGGGGGGGGGGGGGGGGGGGGGGGGGGGGGGGGGGGGGGGGGGGGGGGGGGGGGGGGGGGGGCCGCCGGGGGGGGGGGGGGGGGGGGGGGGGGGGGGGGGGGGGGGGGGGGCGCGGCGGGGGGGGGGGGGGGGGGGGGGGGGGGGGGGGGGGGGGGGGGGGGGGGGGGGGGGGGGGGGGGGGGGGGGGGGGGGGGGGGGGGGGGGGGGGGGGGGGGGGGGGGGGGGGGGGGGGGGGGGGGGGGGGGGGGGGGGGGGGGGGGGGGGGGGGGGGGGGGGGGGGGGGGGGGGGGGGGGGGGGGGGGGGGGGGGGGGGGGGGGGGGGGGGGGGGGGGGGGGGGGGGGGGGGGGGGGGGGGGGGGGGGGGGGGGGGGGGGGGGGGGGGGGGGGGGGGGGGGGGGGGGGGGGGGGGGGGGGGGGGGGGGGGGGGGGGGGGGGGGGGGGGGGGGGGGGGGGGGGGGGGGGGGGGGGGGGGGGGGGGGGGGGGGGGGGGGGGGGGGGGGGGGGGGGGGGGGGGGGGGGGGGGGGGGGGGGGGGGGGGGGGGGGGGGGGGGGGGGGGGGGGGGGGGGGGGGGGGGGGGGGGGGGGGGGGGGGGGGGGGGGGGGGGGGGCGGGCCCCGGGGCGGCCGGGGGGGGGGGGGGGGGGGGGGGGGGGGGGGGGGGGGGGGGGGGGGGGGGGGGGGGGGGGGGGGGGGGGGGGGGGGGGGGGGGGGGGGGGGGGGGGGGGGGGGGGGGGGGGGGGGGGGGGGGGGGGGGGGGGGGGGGGGGGGGGGGGGGGGGGGGGGGGGGGGGGGGGGGGGGGGGGGGGGGGGGGGGGGGGGGGGGGGGGGGGGGGGGGGGGGGGGGGGGGGGGGCGCGGGGGGGGGGGGGGGGGGGGGGGGGGGGGGGGGGGGGGGGGGGGGGGGGGGGGGGGGGGGGGGGGGGCCCCCCCCCCCCCGGGGGGGGGGGGGGGGGGGGGGCGGGGGGGGGGGGGGGGGGGGGGGGGGGGGGGGGGGGGGGGGGGGGGGGGGGGGGGGGGGGGGGGGGGGGGGGGGGGGGGGGGGGGGGGGGGGGGGGGGGGGGGGGGGGGGGGGGGGGGGGGGGCCCCCGGGGGGGGGGGGGGGGGGGGGGGGGGGGGGGGGGGGGGGGGGGGGGGGGGGGGGGGGGGGGGGGGGGGGGGGCCCGGGGGGGGGGGGGGGGGGGGGGGGGGGGGGGGGGGGGGGGGGGGGGGGGGGGGGGGGGGGGGGGGGGGGGGGGGGGGGGGGGCCCGCCCGGGGGGGGGGGGGGGGGGGGGGGGGGGGGGGGGGGGGGGGGGGGGGGCCCGGGGCCCGCGGGGGGGGGGGGGGGGGGGGGGGGGGGGGGGGGGGGGGGGGGGGGGGGGGGGGGGGGGGGGGGGGGGGGGGGGGGGGGGGGGGGGGGGGGGGGGGGGGGGGGGGGGGGGGGGGGGCCCCCCTGCGGGGGGTTTTGGTGGTTGGGGGGGGGGGGGGGGGGGGGGGGGGGGGGGGGGGGGGGGGGGGGGGGGGGGGGGGGGGGGGGGGGGGGGGGGGGGGGGGGGGGGGGCGGGGGGGGGGGGGGGGGGGGGGGGGGGGGGGGGGGGGGGGGGGGTTTGGGGGGGGGGGGGGGGGGGGGGGGCCCCCCGGGGGGGGGGGCGGGGGGGGGGGGGGGGGGGGGGTTTTTTTTTGGGTGGGGGGGGGGGGGGGGGGGGGGGGGGGGGGGGGGGGGGGGGGGGGGGGGGGCGGGGGGGGGGGGGGGGGGGGGGGGGGGGGGGGGGGGGGCCCCGGGCGGGGGGGGGGGGGGGGGGGGGCTTTGGGGGGGGGGCCCCTCCTTTTTTTTTTGGGGCCCCCCGGGGGGGGGGGGGGGGGGGGGGGGGCGCGGGGCGGCGGGGGGGGGGGGGGGGTTTTTTTTTTTTTTTTTTTTTTTTTTGGGCTTTTTCCCTCTTTTTTTCTTTCTTGGGGGGGTTTTATCCCCGGGCGGCGGGGGGGGGGGGGGGTTTGGGGGGGGTTTTGGGGCGGGGGTTTTTGGGGGCGGGGGGGGGGGGGGGCCCCTTGGTGTTTTTTTTTTGGGGGGGGGGGGGGGTCTCAGGGAATTTTGTAGTATTAGCAGTCACTCAGTCACAGTCGCTATGACTGGTCTGTGACCAGTCATTTATCGGTCAGGTCACGTTAACTAGTCAAACGTGTCCAAGGTGGTCACGGACATTGTCAACTTGTCCAAGTTATCCAAAATTTTAAATGTCTTGCCATTTCCTATGAAACTTTAATCATGATACTTGACAATTAGATGTATAAATGTTAATCACCTGTTTTTGGGCAAAAAAATTGCAATAAATCCTCAATAATGAGACCAGTAGACTTTTTAATTTTCTTTTGTTTAAAAAAGTGCCAAAAGTTGACAAAGAAACCCTCAATTGGAATTTCTTTGAAAAAAAAAACATTGGTGGTAAAATATACGCAATGCCAGTACTGTGGAATCAAGTATCAAAGCCATACTACCAGTGGCTGGTGAAATTTAGGTTATGTCAATCTTAGTATTGGAGCATGGAAACCAAGCGATACTGTAAGGCATAAAATAAATCTATTTTTTTACAAAATTTTAAAACTTGATATATTTTCATCCTGATTCTGAAAGAAAAAATGATTTGCAAATATTTTACAAATTGTTTAAAAAATAACCTAGTGAGACACAATTTTTAAACTTTTTTGCAAATTTCAATCGCAATTTTTTTTCTGCAAAACTTCTTCATTTAGTTTTGATAGATATGCCTTAAAATATCGCTTGGGGGTCCCATGCTTCAATATTAAGATATGAAAACCACAACCCCCCCCCCCCCCCCCCCCCCCCCCCCCAAAAAAAAAAAAAAAAAAAAAAAAAAAAAAAAAAAAAAAAAAAAAAAAAAAAAAAAAAAAAAAAAAAAGAGAAGGGAAAAAAAAAAGAGGGGGGGGGGAAAAAAAAAACGCAGCACCCCAAACAGGGGGAAAAAGGGGGGAGAAAAAGTGGGGGGGGGGAAAAGGGGGGGGGGGGGGGGGAAAAAAAAAAAAAAAAAAAAAAAAAAAAACCCCCCAAACCCCCCACCCACCACTCCCCCCTTAAAGGAAAAAAAACCAACTATAAGGAAAAGGTTTTTTTTTTTTTTTGTTTGTGTTTTTTTTTGTCCCCAACCCCCCGCCCGGCCCCCCCCCCCCCCCCCCCCCCCCCCCCCCCCCAAAAATTTTCCACCTTTAATAAGATAAAGGGGGGGAAAAAAGTAGGGGGGGGGTTTTTTTCAAACTTAATCCTTTGCCCCAGAGATTCTTTTAAAGTGAGAAGATGCGGAAAATATCTTATGCCTCCATGACAATGGACCTGTGCACAAGTCAAGACTTGCAAAAGCTACTGTTGTTGATTGTGATTTCAAAGGGATTGAACACCTGCCTTATAGTCCAGATTTAGCGCCCAGTGACTACTTTTTGTTTCCGAATCTCAAAAAAAAAAATCAAAATTCTGAGATTGTCGAACTTATAGTAACTGCTGAGGGCCATTTTGTGGAGAAATCAAATGAATATTTTTGCAAAGGATTAAAGATGTTATTGAAAAGCAAGGGAACTATATTGAAAAACTAATTTTTGTGCTGCTCTAGTCTTTTGTTTTCATGGTCCGAGAATATAAAAACGCCACCGGCTTTTTCATAAACATATTTTCCATTATAGTGTGCTTAAAACACTATTAAATACATGGATCTGTACTTTTTCAGGACATATGTCAACAGAAACATAAGCTCTGTGGTAAGATTAAGTAGACTTTCCTATATCACAGTTTTTGTATTTTCGTTATTAAAAAAAGAAAAAAAAACAAAAAAGATTATTATACCAGTAGACATTTTGCAATTCAATATCATTCATTGAACTAATCTGTTATTGAATCAGATCGTGGCCAGCTGAATCTAGCAAGATTTCTAATACTACTACTATGGAATCGGATGGTTTGTGCGTGTCTCTACTATGGAAGCTACCTCAGATTATTAATACTAGATGAGTAACAAAACATAAAAAGTTGTCTGTTTTATCTACATCCCACGCGAGATACGTAAATATTATAGCTGGTTTTATTCCTATTGGTCAGAATCATGAACACAGCATGAAGGAATCCGATCGATGCCCGATCTATCACCGTCTTGAAACAAATAGTGTTCTGTAAGATGACGCACGTCTGTTTTAATCTGTGTTTTTAAGTGATTTTAAAGTTTTGTTATTTGGTACTGTGGTTAGTAATCGATTTTTAGTTATAAAAAATTTATTTATAAATATTTATTGAGAATCAATGACTAATAAGTGTGTAGTGTGCGGTCAAAGAGGAAAACCACGGGGTTGTTTCTCTTTTCTACAGGTAAGTAAACAAAACAAATCAGAGTTGGCATAATGCGAAAATGTGAAAGCTCAAAAATAACTAAAATTAACGATAGCTTTACAAAAGCAACAACAGTTCCACCCTTTTGAAAAAAAAAAAACCCCAATTTTAAAAAAAAAAAAATCCACATTTTATCAAAAAAGATACTTATATAAAAATATTTATTTTAACTAATGGAAATTTCATTCTTAAGGTTGCTCACAAACTGTAGATGTTTTAAAGTCCATGGGGGCTATCGCGCTTGAATTCACCACGAGAGGCGGTAGTGTAGGGTAAGATCCATGTCACTGAACGTTAATGTTTACTATGGCTTTTTAACGCGAATTTTTAGTAATTTTTATAAAAATTAGCTGAAAAACATTTAACACAATGATGGCAGAAGGGGAAAGTAGTAATTTACCTGCTCAGTAGGGAAATTATTGTACTTATCAGAGGTGTCTTATGTCATTAAAGTTAGGATATCAAGAATGAGTATGATGAAAACAACGTGCATGATTATTACTTACGATTTTCTGTAGTAGACTCCTTTGGTAACGCATAATCGTTAGGATTAAAATGTTCCTTATAAACACATGAATGCTTCAAGGGAGTAAAGTTATTCCCGCGAATCGCTACCAACCACTTATTTACTGGTGTACGAAATAATTATAATAAAACCCTAAAAACTTGTTCCGCGCCTAACAATAACTTTTGACAGCGACCTTACCCACCAGTGGCGGCAACTGGTGAGTCTAAAAACGGTAGCCCTCATTGATATTTTTTTAATTCAATTTTAAAGGTTATTACTAAAAATGTGTTTATTTTCAGATTTCCCGAGAATCTGGAGAGAAGAAAAGTTGGCTGAAAGCTCTCAAAATGGAAAATGCCAGTAAGTGGCACTATGTATGTATGCAACTCTTTAAAAAAAGTTATTATAATATTATAAGATCTGGATTAAAAGTGTTAAAAATCAGTGCTGTTCCATTTTTCCCCCAGCAACATTGTCACCAACTTTTTCACACATACTGTACTGTCCAGGTTAGTAGAGAATTATTTTGAAAATAAATAATATATTAAGTGGCTCCGTGGTCTAGAGGTAACGTACTTGCCTCGAAACTTCGGGGTCCCGGGTTCGATTCCCGGTCGAAGAACTGGGATTTTTCTGTGAGAGATTAATCGTAGTATACTCGGATATTGGGTGTGTGTCCATTGTCTGTAAATGTGTAGCCCTCTCTCACACAAGGTCATTCCAGATCTTCAGGGATAAAGGGGGTTGTAATTTCATGTGGTGTGGTGTTATTATAAGTAGTCACTCATTCTTACCTCATGAAATAATATCAAGTAGATAGGTACCTACAGAGCATCAACTATTTTGTTGATATGTTACCTTTATTGCAGTGATGTAGGTTTGTATATTTCAAAGAAATCTCATTTATTTCAGCATTGAAAATTTAATTCCTACGCCACCATTAGTACCCAAGATAGCAAGGTATGTTAAATTTAAATATACAGGGCCCACCACTTTAAACTCCCCCTGGTCCTTTTTTCTTTTAATTTTTTAAGCAACGGCACATCAAATTGTAGATATTTTTAAGTTCTTTAAATGTAGCGTGCAGTGATCCAATAAATTGTTTTTGGATCACTGCACTGTATATTTAAATTTAACATATCTTGTTATCATGGGTACTAATGGTGGCAAAGGAATATAATTTTCAATGCTGAAACAAGTGAGATTTCTTTGAAATATACAAACCTACATCACTGCAATAAAAGTAACATATCAACAAAACAGTTGATGCTTTGTAGGTATCTACTTGATATTATTTCATGAGGTATGAATGAGTGACTACTCAGTATATTATTAATTTTCAATATAACTCTCTAGTAACCTGGACAGTACATGTGACCAACCTGGTGATAGCGTTGCCAGGGGAAAAAATAGAACAGTACTTATTTTCAAGACTTTTTAACCCAGATCTTTTAATAGTATAATCATTGTTTTTAAGTGTTCTAAACACACATAGTCCCACTTAATGGCATTTTCCATTTTGAGAGCCTTCAGCCAACTTTCTCTTCTCACCAAATTCTCGGGAAATCTGAAAATAAACACATTTTTTAATGATAACCTTTAAAATTGAATTAAAAAAATATCAACAGACTTTAAAACATCTACAGTTTGTGAGCTACCTTAAGAATGAACTTTCCATTCAAGTTAAATAGATATTTTTGTTTGAATCTTTTTTTAATAAATTGTGGATTTTTTTACTATTCAAATGGAATCAAATGTTGTTTTTTTTTGTAAAGCTAACATCAATTTTAGTCATTTTTGAGTTTTCACACTTTCACATTCATGCATTATACCGACAGTGATCTGCTTTGTTTATTTATCTGTCAAAAGATAAACAACCCCGTTGTTTTCCTGTTTGCCGCACATTACACACTTATTAGTCATTGTTTCTCAATAAATATTCACTAAATAATCTTTATAACTAAAAATCGATTATTAATCAGTACCCAATAACACAAAACTTTAAATCACTTAAAAACAACAGAGATTAAAATGGCAACAGCAGAATAGCGTTGAAAAATACATTACTCAAGCAAACAAATTTTATATACCTATTAAGTTTTATCGGTCATAGTAATCAGTGTATCTCTTATGGGTGTTACTTATCTTTATATTATTAATCTGAGGAAGCTACTATGCTGCTTTTGTCATTTGTTTTTATTTGAAACTATCCTGTCACCCCTAGCTGCTAATGAGGTTATGGCATTGATTTCGGACGCGAGTTTAGGTACAGAATAACTTTTACATATATAAATGGATCTTGTTTGATAGTGTTGTGCACCCCTTTATGGCAGTAAATAAATTAATATACCAGGTCATCAAAAGTGACTGCCATTATTAAAACTACGATCTTACCCCACTAGTTACGTAATACAGGGTGTCCCATGGGACATGGGATTGATTACGTGAGTATCTTGCTTATTAGTGGAGAGAGAGAAGAGAGAGAATCACTTAAATAAGCAAAGTTGTGCAGAATTTTATACTCATTAACAAGGCCATCCACAAAACAATTGAATTCCGATTGGTTTATATTTTGTTTCGGAAAAACCTAAATTCGCCGATTTTAATCCAATATGGCATCCATAACAAAAAATGAGGATGTAATTTTTATAAAAACTGCTGTTTGAAAAAATAAATTAAGAACGCCCCTGTAAAGTTTTTAAAAAATTATTGCAAAATTGTTTTAAACATTTTTTAATTGAACCACAAACAAAAAAAATGGCGATTTTGGCTTTTTCCCAAACAAAATCTAAACCAATTGGAAATCAATTGTATTCTGGACGCCCTGTTAGTGGGCATAAAATTTTACACTACTTTGCACATTTAAGCAATTCTCTATCTCCACTGATAACCAAGATACCCATGTAATCTCACGTACGCTTGGTTTACCGCCAACAACAAATTTATAGGACAGTGGCTTAACACCCAAAGAATGTGCAAGGAAACATGCAGTTTTAATTGGCTTTTTTTTATAAAGGGGTATATTACTTTTGTTAAAAAAGTTGAATTTGAAAGCATCTCTACTGGAATATATACAATCTTTCTTTTTGCGATTACCAAATAAAGAAAATCAACATTATATGATTGTTTGTTTTAAATTATATATTTGATAACAAATCTATTAAAAATTGTGAAGAAAATATTTGTTCTATCTATTTCAAACAATTTTGTATCAAAATTATTATAATGTAAAACGGACTCTAACAGTTTTTTGTGCAAGTTCATTAAATAAATCTAACAAAAAAAATTAAAATAATAAAAATTATTTACAGGGTATCTCTGAAACACCTGTATAAAAAGCTACTTACTACATATTCTCCAGACCAAAATAAAACTATTGAACTCAACTCAACTGTAACTCTTGAATGATTTATGAGAAAGAATTACTTCACCAAGTGATTTATGCAACATATTATTTTAATTACTTATTAAAATTTAAATCGAATATTTATAAATAGATGGATCGGTAGAGGATATGATGCTCTGGTAAACCGGCCACCAAGGTCTCCGGACACAATGCTGTGTGATTATTTTTTATGAGGTGCTTAAAAAAATCATGGAGTATTCACTCTGATAAATATAGAAGAAGAATTGTGGAGACGAGTTCAAAATGCAGCAGATTAAAAAATGATGGCAGTACAGATAAGCATCCCAAATTTGATTGTAATACTGAAGGCATTATTCTGTTATTTAAGATAATACAAATTCTTAAAAACTGTGACCCTTGACAGCGATTTTTGGATAGAGGTAAGTCAGGTTCAAGCGTTTTGTTTTGGTCTTGAGATTAAATGGTAGCTTTTTGTATTGGTCTTTCAGAGACACCCTGTATTTTTTTACAAACCATGCATTATAAAAGTAACAAAACTAACAAAAACAAAAGGTATAAAAAAACACAAAAACCAAAGCATCTAAGGCAATATTTAAAAAATTGATACAATATTGTACTGTAAATATGCACAAATATAACATTTATATTCTTAATGTGACAAATTATGTGTCGTGTTTTTCATATAACAGAGACTTACAGTGGCAGGAGATACTCTGGTAGCATGTCCAAGAGCGGATCCAACATCTTCACCAGCTACCACTTGACCAGAAGATTGCGTAGCATGCACAGTGGCAGTTGCCACATAATTCGTTTCCTGTCACCAGTTAGTAAGAAAAGCACCCATAAGCAAAAGTTTCGCAAGATAGATGATAGCTAATTGTCTTATTAAGAAAATAACTGCCAGTTTCAAAACATTTAAAATTTTAAAAGTATATACTCGAAAGATTTTTTAAATAATATAAAGGTGGATCTGGTACATCAAAATGATAACTAAATTACAAGAAATTAATGAAGTGGTAAAAATCACTAAGTATTATTGAATTCCCATAATCAGCTAAAACTACTTAGCTGGGTAATACTATTCTGTTGAATCGAGAAAATGTGTTACAGGATTGTGCTATTTATACTTGGTTGCTATGGTGAGCCCTAGAATGAGCACTTCTATTATTAATTTCCGGAATTATGAACGTGAACTTGTAAACGTCTGCAAGTTTTCAATACTGATAGGTGTCAGTAATCAAAATAATTCACTGGGTAACACTAGGGTGCCTATAGTCTCTCAAGTCAGAGCCTGGCCATACGTATGTCATCTTTTTCATTGGCTCAGATGGTCACATGTTACACGTACGTTGTACATTACAGCTTATCCTTTTGATGGCTTGTTTATATTCTGTTCTGTGTATTTTAATTTCTATTGGAGGGTTGTTGCTTATTTTGAGTAAGTAGTTTGAAGGTATGGGTTATTGTTAACATTAACAACTAGTGTTTAAAAGTCGTTCAGTTGTAGATTTTAATACATAACAGTAGAATTGCATAATTTTAGTTGTATAATACTAATTAGTGTGCGGTTGTACTCAGTAAAAATACGGCTGGACTGTGAATTGTAAAAACAGTGACAAAAAAATGTTTTCAAATGAACGTTTTTCCACAGGATTCTCAGAGAAGAAAGAAATGGGCCATCAAAGTACAAAGAATATTCTACAAATAATTGATATTTGTGTGAGTGCACATTTAAATAGTGTTTGTTTTTTATGTGCACTTAATTATTTCTCAATTTACAACATGCAAAATTGCTTAATGTTTAATTTTTAAGCGAATTCTAAAAAACTTGGGCTAGGCTTAGGGTCACTATTATATAAACTCTCAATACGTTTTTGTTTGCGCTACAAAAATATAAAACCATGTGGTTCCAAATTAGTTTGTTTAAAATAATCTACAGGAAAAAAATTATACTTACATTTAAGTTTACAAAATATAACTAAAAAAACATGCAATAAAGAAATGTGTTCTAAATTAATTAAGTTGAAATGCTACAAATTAAATACCATATTTTATGCAAATGCAGAAACATGTGAACTGTTTAAAAAAATGGAAGCAATATTTAGAGCAAATTACGATTATTTGTTCTGCAAACACTAATTTAGAAACTAGTTTTTATGAAATATTTATTAAACATTTGGATTCGTCTCATATAAATAAATGTCACAAATTGAATGAGGTTGTGTCATTAAAAGATTCATCACATTAAGACGTTTATTCTCTAACTCACGACGTTGTTAACAAACGACTTGCCATACAATAACAGAAGAATCAGATAATCCTGTACTGTAATAATAGTTTTATCATTATTAAACACTTCATCATTAAAATAATGTCGTTGGGAGATGACAGCTATTCAAGGTGTCTGTAGCTTTCATTGACGGTTATTTGCGCAACAGTTTTTTTATTCCTAACCTCATTTGTGTTACTGGACAAAGACTGAAAAGAAATGAAAAGAAATTATTATATTGGCATTTTTGAAATATCTGCAAAGAAGCTATTGTCCTTGAATAATCACCAGAACTATTCAGTTTCAGTATAATTTGTGCCCAAGATTCCTCTAAAATAGTCAGTTTTGCCAATTCATATTTGAAGGGCTCAGGGGAAAAACGATCATAGTCCATTTTTGTCGAAAATTCGTTAGACACGCCATCTTGTAGTTCGCGACCCAAGCTTTCAGATGCCTATGTCGGTTTTAAGTAAAAACGATCACAGTCACTTAACGAATTTAAATAAAAAATATATGAGCATAAGAACGATCAGAGTCCGAGCGGTCCCATACGAAAAAACGATCAGAGTCGACAGTATCGCATCGGTGACGAAGGAAACGTAAGTTTGTTGTTAAATGGGTTAAGTGCGTAGGTTATTTTGTAGTGACAGTTTGTAAAAAATATGGAATTTAGTGAGGAAAGTGAGGGTGAAGGCCCTAGTACCAATATTTTTAAACCGAAGAAAAGACCTATAATCGGACGTATTAGGGATGTTTCAAGAAACTTAAAGTAAAAGGTTATGTTACCGGGGAAGACTGTAAGTTTCGTATTTGACTTGTTTTGAAAATATTACTCTGGAGGAAAGAAATATCTTGATTAATAAATTTAATGCATATGATACCTACAATGACCAGAATAGTTACCTTAGTGGACTAATTTCGGTAATACAGTACAGCGAAGGCGAAATAGAAAACCAGAAAACGAAGCTCGCTTTAATAATAGTTCTTACGCATATCGTGTGAGAGTTATTAGAGATGGAAAAGCTTCTGAAATACATGTATGCTACAAAGCATTCCTATCTTTACACGGAATAACCAATCGAAGAGTTCAATCAATTAAACATTCATTGCTAAATACTGGAGTCTTCAAACCAGATCAGAGGAGAAGGCATCAAAATCGTCCAAAGAAACTTTCTCCTGACACAATAAATTGCGTGATCTCTTTTTTGAATTCCTTGAAAAGGAAGAAAAGCTCACTATAGTCTTAAGGATACCAGCAAAGTATATTTACCAGAAGAGTTGAATATTAAAAAGTTGCACAGCATGTACGTTGACAAGCATCCAGAAAATTCGCTGTCGTATGAAAAATTTCGGGAAATTTTCTCAACAAAATTCAATATCTCGTTTGGTTATCCCAGGACTGACACATGTAGCACATGTGATAAACACAAAGTAGATGAGGAAAAAATACAAAAGGGACCTTATTTCACACAAGGAAAATAAGGAAGAGCTGAAGGATATCGAAAAAGATTTGAAGAAAACTAGAAGTGGACATGAAACTGCACAAGCTAAAGGCTGATACGCTCTACAAACGGAAAAGGCAAGCTAGAAAGAGGGCAATGAAAGATGAATCCATAGAAGCCATAACAATGGACTTTCAGAAAAATTTGCCAGTGCCAAACATCAGTACCAATGATGTATACTACCGCAGGCAATTGTCCTTTTACAGTTTTAACATTCATATACTCTCGGACCGACGTTCCGCTTTTTATACTTATGATCAAACTGTAGCAAAAAAAGGATCAAATGATGTATGTTCTATGCTGTATCATTTTGCAAGTGACATTTTGAGCAAGTCAGTTAAACATCTCATCATTTTTTGTGACTCATGTGGTGGTCAGAACAAGAACTACACCGTTCTTCGTTTTTTGCACTATCTGGCTACAGTATTGAAGAGATTTGAAACTATTGAAGTTTATTTCCCTATACGAGGGTATTCATATCTCGAATGTGACAAAAATATGGGATTAATCAACCAAAAAACTTTAGCCGAAACATCTGATGATTGGAGGGATATTATACGTAACAGCAGACTAAAACCTTCACCTTTCATGGTGATCGATTGTAAACAAGAGATGTTTAAAAATTGGGAGGAACGTCTAACATACTATTATAAAACAAAGTGCCCATTCCATACCAGGCCAATTAGAGTGTTTCGGGTGACTCAGGAACACTGCAGTTTGGTACAATATAAATCTACTTTTAACGGTTTGTTTAATAAAAGTGCCATTAAGAATCCAGATTTCAAAACCATTAAACACATTCCAAAATTAGCAAATTTGTACAATGGGCCCTTACCATTAACCACGCTCAAGCTCAAGGATATTAAGCACTTACAGCAATTTTGTTCCATAACGCCCCACGAATTCTTGAACAAGTTAATGGATTCTTCTAATGCTGAGTGTGAAGATGCTGATGAACCGCTTCCTATCGGAGAACTTCAACAAATTTCCAAAGAGGCTGACCAAGAGGATTCTGATGACTCCCTTTCACTCGCACAACTTGCAAAAAAGTGTAAAGGCGCAAAGAAGGGTAATATTAATAACAATAAACGTTATTAATCTGCTAAATACATTGTATTTTAGGCACGTCAAAGAAGAAGGCGCAAAGAAGAAGTGTAAAGACGCAAACAAGTAAAGGCCCAAAGAAGAGTGAAAGGCGCAGAGAAGTAGTGTAAAGGGAATATGAATGGTTTTTATCGACTTTTTCATTATTGTTTATGCTTACACTAAGAATTAACTTTTGTTTCTTAAATAAAAAACGTGGAAAGCTAGTCCGACTTTGTTTATGATTTTACACACTTACTGCACCAAGCCTGTTGCGTTGCTTTATAACATTCAAAAACGATCAGAGTCCTGGACTGTGATCGATTTTCTAAAGTCATATGTGAAATTATGTTGCATCTTCCGCTCTGAACCTCGAAGGTAATGTTAGAAACCTTTGTAGGTAATATTATTTTGCTGTCTAATAAGTATATGATGAGATGGGACAACAATTGATGTTACTTTGCCACTATAATCATAAAATATGAGTCTGTAAACTTTGTTTTCTCTATTCTGTAAAAAGTAGTTTTTGTGACTCTGATCGTTTTTCCCTGAGCCCTTCATTTATTAATACGGAACAAAATATTATTTTCCAGATCTTTTAAAGTACCTATATTGCAAACTGCTGTGTGGTTTTATTTTCATTTTTGTTGCTAGTACACATACTATTTTCGGCGTTTATATTTATTTCCCTCTAAACAAAGATCACAAACTGTCATATTTGACACTGATACAAAAATCAATATATTACCAAAGAAATTTGTCTGTAACTTTTGAGAACGAAATCAGAGAGTATTTTGAAACATCATACTTTACAATTTAAAATAGTTGACATTTAAGTTTCATTTTCAGGTTAATATTCATGCCACATCACTATGTTTTTGAAAAAACAAAAAAAATCATCCATCTGCTTCATAAATTTGCAGCAGCTACGTTGTCAGTATCAAATAAAAAAAACAAGCAATTCAATTGCTGAAAAAGTGCCACAGTGCTGCCAGTGTGGGAAAATAGCAATAAACCATAGGGATCGACAGACTAGTATACCCAGCTAATTGGATTTAGTTGACTATGTTTTTCATAATAAAGAGAACAGAATCAAAACCGCATATTAGGTATTAAATTGAACAAATAATATTTTCTGTTACAAAAGTACAATAATTGAAACTAACGGTCAGAATTAAAAGTACAATAATTGAAACTAACGGTCAGAATTTCTATCAGAGGACAAGACTTAAATAATGATGGTTATTTAAATGAAAATAGTTTTTTTGTTATGAAAACAAATTTTTCTAGAGGCAAAATTGTGTATACCAGAAATCTTGAGTTTTTATTAAATACAATAATAGCCGCTCTCAGAAATAATATTTTCAGCTGATAAGCCACTACTGTTGTCAGCGACAAGAATAAATAATTCAGTTCCACAATTCATCCATATTTAATATAATTAATAATTAATATTCAAAATATGCAGTTACAAAACAATTTTAAATATTAAAATATTACTTAAAAAAAGATCTAGGTTAGTAGTACTACAGAATGAAAAAGAAATCTACTGGCACAAACATAACTTTTTTTAAAAGGCAAAATAATAGTTATTCAGTTTACTACAAATGATATTATGTAACCTCTATTATTGAACTACGATTATGAAAATATATGTATGAGTTTGCATCAAAATTATAAACAATTCCACACATTACATGTTTTTCTTATTTTATGAATAAAATTCAAAATATTTGTCTGGCGATGCTGCATGACTGTCGCTGATGTCCCAGATTTATTTGCAATGTATATGGCATAACTTTCCTACATTTCTGCATTCAAATGGCTGATTTTATTACTAATCAATTTGAGAAACAAAGCCAAATAGAAGTAAAACTGAGGAAGCCAATTAATCAGTTAATTATAAATCATAATGAAAAATAATAACATAATAATTATTCATACATTTATAGAAACTTATTGATTTATATAGTTTACATGGTGAAGTCGTCAAAATTAGAGTCCCTCATGTTAGAGTCTGGCCATATGTATGTCATCTTTTTCATTGGCTCGGACGGTCACATGGTACATGACATCCATGCTTATTCTTTTGATGGCTTGTGTTTAAATTCTGTTCTGTGTATTTTAATTTGTACTGGAGTATTGTTGCTTATTTTGAGTAGGCAGTTTTAAGGCATGGGATATCGTTAACATTAGCAGTTAGTGTTTAAAAGTCATTCAGTTGTAGATTTTAATAGATAACCGTAGAATCACATAGTTTTTGTTGTATAATATTTAGTGTGTGGTGTTACTCAATAAAAATGCCGGTCTGTTGTGCTGTGAATTGTAAAAACAGTTATAAAAAAGGTTTTAAAATGAACGTTTTCCCATGGGATCCTCAGAGAAGAAAGAAATGAGCCGTCAAAGTATGAAGGGAATCCTACAAATAATTGATAGTTGTGTGAGGTTAGTATGTGCACAATTAAATATTGTAGGCTTTTTAAGTGCGACTAATCATTTCTCAATTTACAATATACAAAATTACTTAACATTTTATCTTTGAACGAATTCTCCAAAGCTTAGGCATTGACTCTCTATAAAATAAACTTTACAAAAAATTTTTTTTTTGCACTACAAAAATATAAAACCATGTGGTTCCAAATTAGTTTGTTTAAAATAATCTGCACTAAAAAAAATTATAGTTACATTTAAGTTAACAAAACATAACAAAATAAAACACAATAAAGAAATGTGTTCTAAATTAGTTAATGCTACAAATTAAATACCTTATTTTACGCAATTACAGAAATATTTAAATTGTTTATGAAAATGGAAACACTATTTAGAACAAATGACAATTATTTTTGTTCCGCAATGACTAATTTAGAAACTAGTTTTTGTGAAATATTTACTAAACATTTGAACTCTTCCCATATAAATAAATTTCACAAATTTAATGAGGTTGTCATTACGTTGTCATGAACATAGTGTCTAAATAACCTTTTATCAATTTTCTTTGAATAAAGCCTTTTAGAAACAGTTGTGTGCGTTTTATGTTAAGCATCTATATCTAACCATTGCACAAAAAGATAAACATGGCCACTGCATGCAGTATGGCCAGACTCTTGATTGGGGGACTCTAACCAAAACAAATGTGGAAATGGAATTTGATGTGAGAATCCGTATCCATTTGTCAAAATTACTTAGCTTCATCCAGTTGCTGTTCCGAAAATATTGGTCCTAAAATAATGTATTGAATCTTCTCGAAGAGAATTTTATTAGCTTAAATTTTATATAAACAATTTTTTCTTATGCCGAAGAAAAAACAAGTTGTCGAAAAACTTTTTTCGTTCATTAAGACTAGCCCTCACCTCGGGAGTGGAGGAAAACTTAAATTGTCTCTAATGACACCCAAAAGAATCATTTGAAGCCATAACATTTTTGTCAATATTTTTTTTATGCTCAAACTTATCAGCCACCTGGCAAAATTAATGTGTTAGATATAAAATAACTTAAATATAGTACCGCTTGTATAATTTTCATTAGTATGAATTTATTCCAAGTGTAATATAATAAAAGTGTTCCCAATTTCATATGGTTATCTTTAGCAGCTGAATTATAAGCCACGGAAATTTTAGATTACCATGATAACTCAATATCTCACCTGTGATACCTTCAGCAGCATATTTTCATTCCTTAACCTTTGTATAGCATTTGCTACCTTACATATTTTTTTTCTGTTACTCTCTTACTTAAATTGTTTTTAATAATATGATATTCATAGTAGTAAACTAAATAACATAGTCTGGAATACTAAATATTCATCTAAACATCTCAAATAAGAAACTAAGTTGAAACAAGCTTCTAAATCTTACCGCATTAGTGGTTTGTGGAGATACCCTGTTAGATGGTATGAGAGATTCGGCATCTACAGCGTGCTGTACAACATACTGACCTCCAGTTGTCGTATACCCAACAGTACCAGTTACAGCTGTTGTACCTGAATTTGTAGCAGCATAATACTGGCCTTGGCCTTGCCCTGTGTTAGCTATTGGATATAATGTTGTGGAGTCTCCTACTGTATACACCGGATACGCCCTAAGAAATACTTCAATTAAATTCTGTCTATTTCAAGCACACTTAAACTTAAAAATATTTACATTTCATAGTCACTAAGTTTGTTCTTAAATTTCGTATATTATGATACCAAAAATGTATATTTACATTTATAATATCACTCTGTGTTGCTTGGAATTATTTGAAATTCAAACACATAGCAATTTATAACCAAAATCGAATGATATTACCTGAAAACATTTCTCTTAGTTAATTAAACTGGTGGAGCTTGAATGTCTTCAATATAAATTATGGGGAATTCTTAGAAGTTTTGCAACGATTCATTATCAAAAAGATTCAAGGTCCTGTTTTCTGTTGTTTAATTTCCTTCAAATGAAGAAGACGAAATCGAGTGACCTTGAATTTATGATGACAATGTAATATGATCAATATTTTTGACATCAAATTTGCATTTTTTGAAAAATGGAAAAATAAGTTAATAATTACTTTTTTCTGTGTATAAGATTAAATAATAAATAAATATGGTAAAAAATAATTTAATCTTACTAATCTTTCTTTACAAAGACTAGGAAAGGATGCTAAGGATTTTAAAATTAAGAGGCAATTGCCATGGACAACTTCTTAAGTAATTTCTAATCCAAAAAGAGTTAAAACTAAAAACTAGTTTTGGTAAGCTCATAGAGGAAAATCCAGCATCGACACTAAATCGTTAATCATAATATTCATTATTATAAATAAATCATACTTTTATAATCATACTAGCTGTATTTCTTCTGTTTGATCATTTATTTTAATAGGTCCTTGACCTTTATTTCTCAGAAAATTTGTATAGCAACTTTTTTTTATTTAATGAAGTGAAAAATAGTAAAAGTTACTAAAGGTCCTATTCCTCTACTCTTGAAAATAAATTAAGGGAATACTATGAACTGTGCATGTCGAATGATTTTTAATAATCAGTATGTGACACGGACACGCAATAATTGCTAAACTATCCCCCAAAATTAATACACACCCAAAAAGTTTTTAAGAAAATATTTAAGACAATTTTTAAAAGGGATACAAAAATAAATGTAGCAGGAGGCTGAGTAGTAGGAAGTGTATTGGATAGAATTAAAGTATGATTCCTACTATAATCAGTCCATTCAAAATTTATGTAACACTGACATATATATTTCAAGCTAAATAATTAATTTCATACATGCAAAAAAGAGTAAAATAAGAATTATTTTGTTACTAACTAACCTGTATACATTGTAGTATCTCATTTTCGATGAGACTTTTAATATAAAAGAGGTAAATTTATAACACTTCAAGAAGCTGTGGAAAAAAATGACTATTGTTTATAGTAACCATCGGTTACCATAGGTAACTAAGTAATAGCAAAATTTAACATTATTTTTTATACGAAAGATATTTTGGGTTATTGTGAGTTTAAGTGTGAATAAAATAATAGCTATAGAATAAATTGGCTATGGTTTTTCTAAGAGCTTCTGTAAAATATCGTACTGTTGAATTATTTAATAATTTTCGATCATTAAGAGCCAGTTGTACCACAGCAGTTTTCCTTTAATTGTGATACAATGACATAGAAAGAAAGGTTCAATTAGCATTATTTTTTTATTGTATATTCTGAGACTTTCCACTGTGTTTAGCAAGCGTGCAAACAATTTTATTTCAGACATCACCATCATGTAAAGAAAATTATTAGCCAGCAAGCTGACAACACTGTGTTATCGAATGTGACGTCATCAGGTTGCATGTATTCTACCGCTGTAAGCTGGTGCCGATTGATACATCCGTCTATCAAAATGGGCAGACAGTTAAGCCGTTTATCAAAGATTAATATATTGTTTAGCGACTAACTGTTTTCGTATTTTTGTTTACTATTTTGTTGGTGGTAATACTTACAGTAAAATGGACAATAAAAGTAAACACTATAAATATTGTGTAGTTCCCAGTTTCCAAATACAAAAATACTACTGTGACAACGCAAGATAAAATATTTATTTTTAAATTAATTGCGGTAAGGTCGGCAGGTAAGGTTTGAACTTGTAAATAACATAAAAAACTGTCTTGAGAACATTCAAAAGGGTATTGCTGTTTTCTTGGAGCATGCAAAGGCTTTTCAAACTATATCCCACATACAGCTCATTGATACTCTTGAGCATTATGGCATCAGGGGTATGGTGTTGGAAGTTTTTCTAAATATCTAGCTGATAGGAACTAGATAGTTAAAATAAAAAATGCGTGTAGTGACCTTTTAGAAGATTGAAATCCCCCAGGGGGACAGTATTTGGTCCAATCCTTTTTTATCATCTATATTAATTCACTCTTGAATTTAAACATAAATGGGATCTCTATTTCATATGCAGATGATACAGTTTTATTTTTTGATGATAAAACAAGGGAAAACGTGAAAAATAAGGTGATTAAAGGGACGGAAAGTGTAAAATGTTGGCTTGATCAAAATAAATTAACTTTAAATTCGACCAAATTTTAATTATATTAAGTTAAGGGAATCTAATCTTATTATCAAAGAAACTAACACTATAAAGTATCTAGACACAGCATATTCAAGACTTAACAAACAAAATTAAATGTTTGATTCATACATTTTATCTAGTACATCTTAACAAAAAAATTACTTATTCAAATTTACAAATCTTTGGTGGAATCACTTCTTAGATATGGTATCATAGTTTGGGGAAGGCTTTATGATAATGCTTTAAATCAACTGAATATTGTCAAAACTATATTCTCCGAATTATTTTTTTTAAAGATAGATTGTATTCCACCAATCTTCTACATAATGAATGCATATTAAATGTCTGATATTAGTATTATCTCAGTAATTGTATATTTTGTTTTAAATCTGAAAATAAAAATTTTGTGAACCATTGTTACCAAACTAGACATAACACAAATAAAATGATGGTGGTTCCTTTTCGAAAATATGATGCAAATCAAAGATTTGCTTCAATTTTAGCACCAAAATTTTAATAGTTTGCCTCATGAAATAACATCAACAACTAAATACAATTATTTTGTTAATAAGTGCTAAAGTTTTATACATCAAAACAGTAATTAATTAGCCTTTTGTAACAACTATAATATAATTTTGATTACACCGTTTTAAATTTACTTTCATTTTCTCTTCTCGCAACAGTTTGATTTCGTCTGATTTACTTTTGATTTAATAAATATATTTATGTATATTGTAGACAGTACTATTATGTTTATAAAATTAATAATGTAGATATGTCTTTTTATTATATACTTTTTTTTATGCACATATGGTACAGGTGTTTGCTGCCCTAAGTGCATATTATGTACCATTTTATTGCTTGCTATTAATTGTAATCTTTATTTTTAATCGATATTTGTATTGATTATGTAATTTCATAATTTCAAATAAATAAAATCATAACAGAAAAATAAATAAATAAAATCATAACAGAAAAAGGAGAAAACCATGTTTTAAATGGTCGACTTTTCAGATCCTCTCAATGCCATTTAAATTAGATTTTTCTTGTAAAGGTATTTAAACTTAAACATAAATATGAACAATAAATAAATATAATCAAGAACAATACCAACAAACAGCATTGACTAGAATGAAAAGTTTCATTCGTAAAAAGCTATGCATAGAATCTATCTTTTAGGCAGCAAAGAGATTGAACTGGAACGATTTTAACGAGTTTTTAATGCAATTATTCAAATGCAAATATCGCCCTCAACATTCGTTGTCAACTTGAAAATTTTTTTGAGGCCGTTTATACATGAAACAGTTTATAAAAATTGAAAAAAAAAAACAGGAAAAATATTATTTCACTAAATGAGCCTACTGTTTTTATGGTGACAAGTTTTAAAGTTAAACCATTACAAGTGGTCTTATATAGTGTAATTCAGAGTGACCAAGGTACGAGTCATATTTGTCTCGTGTCCCACTGTAGCTCTGTGCACGCAAATAAAGTTCTGTCGGATGCGAAAATTTTGCCAATTTTTTTTTTTGTGAGGTCATATATTTTCCAAATTATTGACCAACTGTCAAAAAGTTATTTTCAGTGACCACTGAAGGAGTTCACACTAAGATTGTTGCACTGATAGAGTCTCTAATGTCACAGGATGTCATAAATCATGACCATGACAACATTGACAATGAGACATATATGACTTGTCCTGCCAGTTAGGAAAGTCCTTAACGAGACACATATGACTAGTTCCGCCAAATAAGAAAGTCGATAAAAAACGGTACCGCAGTGAACATGTTAATATTGTTAATTATTCAAAAAAGTTCTCTAGATATAAGTTCCCAACCGACGAAAAAATGTCTTTTGAAAAGTGAAATGTAAAACGGTATGGCAGGTTTTTCAACGCTCAGTTAGCAAAATTAGCTGTCGGTGAGTGTGAAATGGGTGAATTCTATTGGCCGAGAAGTCACTAACTGACAGATAATTTCACTAATCGAACATTGAAAAACTCAGACCTCAGCTTCATCTGACAGCTCTCCAGGTTGTGTGGTGTTATGTGAAAAGAGTCTATTCAGAGATTCTTTTGAAAATAATTACACCTTCTTAGCGCACCAAAACCTGTTATAACTACATTTATAATTTGAAAATGCTTAGCAGGTGTCATAGGCAAGTGCATATAACACTTTAGTAACAATGATTTGAATATATAAAAATAATTTAACAGACAAATTAAAATAACAATGACTTAAAAAAATAACTTTTAAATAAACTAATCTGACCAAATACTCACATTTGTGCCTGCCCACCATTGGTTTGGGAAGCATAAATTTCTGGCTCGACATATTGAATATGGTATCCTTGATGAGAAGCCACAGTGTCACCCTCAGCAACTGAAAATAAAAAAAAAACTGTTAAAAAAAAATCAATTTTCTTAGCCCAATCACTGTAGTTATATCCTATACTTAGTAAGTTCCAACTTTTTTTGAATAATTAAATTTATACAAAGAGATCTCATGACACAGAACATACGACAAGTTTGACAAACATTTGAAATCCTCTCTTTAAACCTAATGGAAAACAATCAGATATCTTGAACATAAAAAATAACTAAATCAAACTAATTATAAAGCAGTAACTTTAATTAAATGTTAACTTTTTGCATAGCTTAATTTTCCTTTTAATTTTTAAGCAATAAAATTAACATTTATAGTACTTTCATTTAAAATCAATTATGTGGTTCATTAAATTTAAGAAACAATTGCTAATGGCAAATTAACAGTAACTTTACTATAAACATTTTTCAACTGAAAATTTAATTACTTAAATAACTGAAATTATTTTGTCTATTTAAATCAAGGAGCTAAACAATGAAATTAAAATAAAAGTGTGATCCTCCATACTACAACCCTTTACTTGAACTATTTACCATTGCACCTAGGATGAAAATATTTCTGATTGCCGAAACCATTACAAAACATCTCTACACCAAGAGATTCACCAGGGAACTGATAGCAAACGCCAAATATTGGCCAGGTTAATAAATCCCTCAATGAACAGACAAATAATAAGAAACAAACCATGCGTTATTAATGTGATCACAATATAACATATCCCCTATGCCACCCTACCTGTTACGTGGGATGTTTGTTACACTTAATATTACAAAGAGTTACAGGAAAAAAGAGATTATGATAAAGATAGTAAGGGGATTCCTGATATCATAGGTGTAGGCAGAAAATAACATTGTACTGTTAGATATAAAATGGAAAATGTTTACATAGGTATATAAAAATTATAAAAACTGATTTTTCTCTAAGAAATCGTATTGTTTTATTAACAGATTAACATATAATAATTTTTTGCATGAAATCAAGGGCATGACAAGATTAAGGCTTTAATGAATAAAGAAATCAAATTTAGGGAAACAAAAATGGGGAATAAATTCGCTAACTTTACTGTTAAGGAGTTAGTTCAGTAATATATCAATGTCAAATATACAAGACATAATAGTAAATGACAATTTATTTTCACATAAATTTAGAAAAATTTACAAAACAATTTGCAAAAATACAGTGAAACAATGTTAATTTTAATTGTAATTTTCTGTAATTTCTAAAAAAAGTACGTTTTCAACCAATAAAAATGAGGCAAATTTAATGCCGCTTTTTTCTTTTTTTTTTCTCCCTCCTGTTAAATCTAAACTGCACATCAAACATGGTATAACCTTTCTCAATGTTGACTGATAGTTTAGACTTTAGAAAACGTCCTTTTATTGAAAATACAAATTGATAGAAATAAAAAAAGTCCAAAATGCTGTCTGAAAGTGAAATAATGATGGAGGAATCTGATTTATAAATCAATATAATTAAGATTTTTTATATAGGAGTATACGGAACAGAATTAAATTCTGAATAATAAAGTATATATAAAAAAATACCATAAAATTAATCAATTTCAAGTTATAAGCCAACAAAGTTGAGTTTTTTTTGCAACATGTTTTAATGAAATAGATAAATTATAAATTAATTATAATGTCATTATTTTGACAATTTTTTTCTTTTAAAGACCCAAAAACATCTGTATCAATATAACTGAAATTGGGACCTTCCAGAACTATAATTTATCCCCTAAAATTTTGACTGAACGATATTATAAAAGAAATAGACAATGTAATTTTAATTATTTTCAGTAATTTTTAATAAAAACAACAATTTGTTTACTTGCATTTCACAAAAAAACACAAATTATATTTTTAACGTATTTAGGTCCCTCACCTGAGGACACCTATGCCAGAATTGATCAAATAAGAAAATAAGAAACATGATTCACCTATAATCTGATAAACACAGGTGACGTGTGTCAGACATACGTCCAATCAGGTATATAAGCTCATTGTGTCTCACATATCTCTGTCAAAGGGGGTGATGATGCTTGGGGTTGGAGTGTGTTCAATCAAGTCAAATTACTTTCTTTTCAGAAATAATTGTAATTAATATAGGATGAGACAGAATAAAACAGGTACACTCATAGGGCAAGGACGTACTCAACGTTTGGGGTAAATTTAGGTAGCAAAAATTTCAGAAAAGAAAAAAAAATTAAATATTTGGATGTTAACCACATAAGTTACTCAGCAAATCCTATATATTTTTTATTTCTCACGTTAGGATCATGTATATAACAATGTATAATTTGTAACTAATTGATAATACCTTATACCTTAAAAAATGCAATATGAATATGCTGGTTTTTTTTCTTGTTGGATGATATTTAAAATAATACATTAAAAATAATATCATCACAATAAAAAGTTACATCAGAGCCGCTTTCTTTCGACTCTGATCACAGAATCATAACGCATTTTGATTCGAAAACAACCAATAGAAGTTGAATAATTAACAAATACTTTATTGTTATCGGTGCTTTTTGGTTCAGGATCCGATTTCTCAAGCAGAAAGAAAGCAGTTCAGATAAGAAAAAATTAAATGTCCACAAAAAAAAAAAGAGAAGTTGAGGATAGTTTCAGTGAATTGAAATTTCCTTTTGTATTTCAGTGACCTTCGTGTGTGAAGTGAAAGTGAAGTACCCTTAGAACAATATTTCTTATTTTTACATATTCCCAAATCAAAAAAATAATGTGCAAAATACAAAATTCGGTAAATATCAGTTTTTCACCCTTTTCTGTAAAACGATTTCGGTAATTTGGAACACCCTGTACAACTAAACTCATTTTTTTACAAAACATAGATCTTAGTGGGGGGAATCAGATTGAATTTATGTGCCCCCTGGTTAAGTTATCAGAGACGTGCCAAGATAAAAAATTCTAGCTAACCCATAGTTTTGGAACATTACTTGGTCATATACAGTCGAACTTCTCTAACTCGAACCTCCTAAATCCCCCCCGATACTGTTAGAATTTTTGATGTTGAGAAAATTTGAGTTAAAAAAATACTCCCAAAACAAAGTACATAAAAGGCACAGAAACATATTCGGGTTACAGAGAATTTCGAGTATAGAAGTTCGAGTTATAGAAGTTTGACTATTAACATTGTCACCGCGTTTCTCGGGAACCTTAAGTTGTATAGAAATAATTTCATATAACAGAGATGAAAATAATTTCATGGAGAACAATTTCTCATCAGAAAGTTTTTGTTTAACGTTTTTGGTTTTTGTGTTATTTATATTTGTATTCACAAATCCTATATTTGAACAATTTACGATTTTCTGTTTAGGAATTGCTTAAGTATTAGTTTTAGATGTCTAACAAATCGTAAAGAAAAATTGCAGTTGCACAGAATAATCTTGGTGCCCGTTTCTAAAAAGCGAACTAATGGAACAAAATAAATTTTTCGTATTTGAATGCATTAATGTATTGATTTATTTACTTACAAATGGGCAGGAGGGAATATTCTCAAATTTTGGTAATAATATAATATAATTCGATTAAATTTCTAAAACCTATTATGTAATTCTAGTTTTTTTTTTTTAATTTCATGTCAATATACAGTTGTTCTGATTTGACTAAATTCTGTAATAAAAATGTAATAATTATATAGGATGTTTTGAAGAGATTGGGACATCGCTTGGCTGTAGGTTTTTGATGCCAAACCAAGTAGATTTAACCTAAAAAGTAGGAGTCTTAACTTTTTCGTTTTCAAGATACAAGGTGTTAAAGTTCAAATTCTTTATTCATTCTTTCTCTCTATTTCAGCTACTATGACACATATCGACCTCAAATATGGTAAGGCTATGTTTTTGAGGTCGATGATTACAATGGTGGTATTGCCCACGTCCAAAATTTGTAGAGGGCACTAGTTACATTGCTTTTTTCTAACACTCTAAACCATAACTTTTTTAATGTTTCTTTCAATATATTTGAGGTGCTATTTCACTCTCTACAAAAACGGTATACTTGTTGAAAACTGATACAATGCACTCTTTTTGAGAACTACATGATTTACAACTGGCCTACACACCAGTTCGCCAAAAGTTAATTGTACTTAACACGTTTGACCCACACTCCAAAAGTTCCACTGGACCGCGAGGTACATATATACTGCCCATGCCAATCCCATGCATTCAGGCATCGATTTAAAATGGAATACCCATGTTTAGACGTTATATGCATAAGAACTATACAAAGCCAATCCCAGAGGACTAGCAGATATTAGCAGATTGTAAAAATCTTTAAGTAAAGGCACAGAATGGTACACATTTTCCGTGTCAGAAATTTGGGACAAATGCTCACAAAGAAATTTATTTATTTTTACATTTTAATTATAAAAGTAGTTTACATGAACATATTATTGTTACTAATAAATAAAACTTTTTTTAGGGATTTATTGGACATAAAAAACAAGTTACACAATAATATATCTTGCAGACGGACCACATGTACTTGGTTCTTAATATAATAAACAATCAAAATTTTTAATCTATTAGTAGTAGTTAATAACAATAACGAAAAACTGTTTTATTATAATTCATACCCACAAATTTTCAATGTGATTTGCATTTACTCTGGTGAATTTTCTGTACCATTTCATAAAATTTTGGTATAAAAGCAATTGCACACTTCGAGGCTCTGTGCCACAGACAACTAAAAGAGCCAGAAGAAGCGTGCCGGGCAATCAATATGGAGGAAGTCCAACAAGCACTTGTTGGTACCAAGAACTTTGCTGCACCGGGACCAGATGGCATTAACAACTGGTGGTGGAAGAAATTTCCTTCCACTCACCTCCGCTTGGCGTGAATTTTCAACTCATGGTTGAACGAGAGGCAGCAGATTCCAGACCGGCTTGTCGAGGGACGTACTGTGCTTATCCACAAAAAGGGGGATCTTTCCAATGCGAAGAATTATAGGCCAATCACTTGCTTCAACTCCTGCTACAAGATATTTACACGTATCTTGTATGCTAGGACAGTGAGGTCAGTTGATCCGGAATTCCAGCATATACACAAACAGCGTAGTACTAAGATGGGCAAGGAAGGTTGCAAAGACAGCCTGCTGGTAGACCGCTGTATTACACAGGATTCTGTACAATACAAGTGGAATCTATTGATGGCCTGGATTGATTACCACGAGGTATTTGACACAACACTGCACTTGCTCGAATGTCTTGCGGTACCAGCACCACTAGTGAGATGCATAGAACAGCTGCTGCCACTCTGGAAGACTCGCTTTACCATAACATCAGGTGCACAGTGGGTCACGACAGAGCAGGTGGCATTTAGGAGAGGAGTTTTCCAGGGTGACTCCCTGAGTCCTCTCCTCTTCTGCATCTCACTGCTACCTTTGTCTGTTGGTCTCCGCCAAACCCGCGGATATCAATGTGGATCACCCAGCGACCAGAGGCATAAGGTCACCGATCTGTTTTACATGGATGACCTTAAATTTTATGCCTCCGGAGAGCGTGAACTACAAAACGCTCTTAGGGTGGTAGAAGAATACACCCGGGCAATTGGTATGGAGTTCGGGTTGGAGAAATGTGCAGTTGTCCATCTCAAGAGAGGACGATGCGGGGAATTCTCTGAAGATGCGTAGCTCGCAGACGGAAGCATCCTAAAACATCTGGATGCCGGAGAGACCTATACATATCTGGGTATGCAACAAAGGCACATCCAGGATGTAAAACAAATAAAGGATTTTCTTCGTGGCAAGTACAGACACTGTCTCCAAAAGATTTGGTCTTCTGAACTTTCAGTGAAGAACAAGGTGTCTGCGACTAACATGCTTGCCATTCCGGTTCTGCTCTACTCCTTTGGAGTAGTGAAGTGGACAGTAGACGAGCTGCGCCGATTAGACAGAGATACCCACAAGATGATGAATATTCACAGAAGTATTCATCCTAGATCGTCCTTTCTTCGTGTGTACGTCCCACGTCAAGGGGGGGGCTGAGGACGCTTGAGCCTGGAGTGTACGCATGGCAGAGTAGTACTGAGAGTACTGAGTATGGCATGTAACATCCTCAGGAGCTCAGATACCATCTTGCAGTTTATAAAACATCACGAAACTGTAGGAGTGGGCGCAGGATTGTTCAAGGCAGCAAAAAGAGCAGCAGATGAACTCGGTTTCCCATTCGACACCAGGCGAGGTGGCCGGCGAGGTGCTGATGCAAAGTCAGTTACTGAACTTCAGCCAAATTGCCTGAAAACCGGAATTAGAACTGCCGAACATGAAACTCTGTTTCAGCATAACGCGGCGTTACGAGTGTTGTACTACCATCTAAGGCACTCGTACGGGGTAGACCAGACACCAGTGCTGCCTTACGTCCTTGGAGATATTGAGTCCGTGCGTCGTCGAGAACGAGAAGTGCCGGATTTACTGGAACTGCTCGTTCCCGATGGTCAGGCTAATCCAAGCCAAGCCTGACATAGTCCGCCTCGACCATCAACTCAAGGTGATGTATGTCATCGAGTTCTCGACACCTGCGGAGAAAAACTTCACCTTGAAGGAGGAGAAACGGACCAAATACAGCAATCTCCGGTACGAGCTCCAAGTGCTGTACCCAGGCTACTCGGCGAAAATGGTCGTCCTAATAATTGGTGTACTCGGAGAGATAAAGCCTACGCTGCTCTTGGAACTGAAGACCATACCGGCCTGCCAAAAATCAGCCGAGTGGCTGGCAGGCCAAATGCAGAAGGCGGTAATTCCGGGTTCTCGCCGTCTGCTTAGGGCACACGAATCTAGTATCTACAGTCACTAACCCTGTGGGATGTGGGGACTGGCTGTGGTTAATGTGCTGGCCCGACTCCCGTGAGGCGTCGGAGGCCACGGGAGGACTGTCCAGAGTCGGGAAACCGAAAGAAATAATAATAATATATCTTTATTAGCATTAGCTAAATTTTGTAAACATAAACTATAAGTTTATGTTTACAAATAAATCAATAATTCACAAAATATCTTCTTGGATACATAACCATAATAATTTATGTTCTTTATGATATACTAACACTATTTTTAACACTATTTGTAATTGCTCACTATCCTTTTGGAAGCTCATTATACTGTTTCAAACCATGTTGAATCAACTTGGTTTGACGTCAAAAACTTACAACTAAGAGGTGTCTCAATCTTTTCAAAACACCCTGTATAAATGAAATCGTAAGTGCTCATACACTGTAGTAGACCACCTTGAATTTTGGCCCAAAATCAGAGAGTGATGATAACTTCTTCAAATGGAAACTAATTTCGGATTTAGTTTTAGTGGTATATAGGTTACTTCTATAGAAAAACGCACCATTATATGGTATACTGTATGGAGGTGTTACAAATAAGATAAATTTCTATTGAGGTTCTCTCAGAATTTTCTAAAAAATTGTTGTCAGTGTATTCTGAAACCTAACTTAATTTTCTTGAAACATTGTTTGAATTTGGCTTCTATTTTGGTAAACAAGATACACTTTTTCTAACATCAAGAAGCACCGTCTTTTTCCATTGAGCTAACCTTCCCCACTTAAATAAAATATCAGTCATCAACTGAAGAAATTATTTTGATTTTTTACAAAAAATCGACGGAGTCCACTTAAATCTGTGAACTTTAGTTAAACACAATATCAGTTCGCACACTATAATACATATTTTCTTAATTTATTATTGTGTATGGCTAATGTCTAAATTACAATAATTACTTTATAATACTTTTTAACAAATCTTTCTTGGTACCTCCACAGTTACCTACTAGCAAATAAATAAAAAAACTTGCAACACGCCACAAAAAATAAGAAGCACAACATATTTTTCATGTAGTTATAAGTAAAAAAAAAACATGTACACATGCCTATATTTATTGTGCTCTTACCTACAGCAGGTTGTAATGGTGTTAAAGAGGTGTAAGATCTATTCGCTGCTTCTGTGGTTTGCATTAAAAATATCAATTAACTAGAGTTAGTTTTAAGATAAAAAAAAAACATATTTGTGAGTGATTGGTGTGACATGCAATGTTGTGCCAACTTAAGAAAAAGAAGCCACTGAACAAAACTGAATATTTTTGAGGCCCCAGTAAAATATTTCGCTGCTTGTACTATTAATTCAAGGAGTGTCTAAATATCATATAATTTTAGAACTAATACTTTTACTTTAACCATTATACCAGTGAAAAACATTTTGTAAGAATAATTTGCAAATAACATTTTTAAACCTGGTATTCTAGGCAGTGCTAGTCGAAATTTTGGTATAAATTGTGTGGACAAGCATGGGTGCCTCGTAGTTAAATTCAAGATAACTTACAAGATAACACACTTTTTCAAAAAACACTTATTACTAATTACCTAGTTATAAAATTCAGATTTTTTAATTTTTCACTATTATCTAAAAAAATTTGTTTGTATTTTAGTTGTCAGTGTTTACATTCTGTTAACTGCTGTAAAGTGTTGAGAACAAGGGCCATTTTACAATTTTGTAAAATCTTTAACTATAGATAAATTTTACAAGTAATTAAAGGAACATAATACTTATTTACTATAAAACAACATGTGACCGTTTGCATGAGTTTGGCATAAACATTCGGCATTGCAAAGCCGAGTTTATACAAAAGTTCCGCATTAATTTGTGGAACATTGCACTGCGTTTGGTTTAGCTAAGCCATGGAATGTATTTCATTTTAGGGAATATTAGGGATATATTTCTTTTATCAGCCAATTGGTTTCACTTGTCAATGTCAAAATTCAAAATACTGTGAAAAGTCAAAATATTTGATGAATATAATAAAACTAGCTGAAAAATTTGATATCAAAATTTTAAATATGGAGTAGTGTAAACTTTATCCCAGTGAAAAATGTTTGTTTAAATATTATAAAAAAATTAAAGACATTACCGAATGCAAGATAATTAACACAGTGAAATCTCCTTCGGAAACTAACATCATCTAAGGTGTCGAAAGGATTATTTCGTTCATAAATCCTGAGTATGCCAAAATTTATGATATCGAGGACATCCAAGTCGTCGTCTCCTATAAAATTATTATTATCGAAGTCTAAATTATTCATTGTTCTTTTACAAGGTTATAACAAATAAATTAGTAAAAACACAGGCAGGCTTAACAATTTTTCAAAACAATCTCGTTCATGATGTGAGGTTATAAAGTCACCTAAATGGATGGTCACAAATCTAATACTTGTACATCTCTGTAGCTTAACTTAAAAGCCACATACTCTACGGCTTTATTTAATCCGGTTTATGAGTTAGAAAAGCTGGGCTTTAGCGCTGGTGCAGGGTTTAAAATAAGTTTATTTTTTAAGCTGAACTCGTGCAAACGGCTAATAGATGCATAACTTTTAATATGGGATATAGGTTAGTAGTTATATTCATTGGATAAACAGTGCCAGTTTTACAACTAGGCATCATAGACAATTGTCTCCTTTGTTGTAATTTTTTTGACTGTGTAGGTACCATAGACATATAAGAGATTATATGTCTATGGTAGGTACCAAAGAGTATTAATACAATTTTATTGTCTTACGTTTTTATTTTTATTTTATTTATTTTTGTTTTTGTGTACGTAGTGAATAAATTTTAAAAAAATCGAACATGATTTTCACTTATTTGATACCTACACATGGTAAATTAAAACATGTAAGGGGTGCACAGAAATATTGCCTAGGGGCGAACTCAAACTAGCACTGTGTATAAATGATGAAATGTTGGCTGTTTCCTTATTGCAGTTTGCAATAAAGACGATTGTACGCGACAGCAGTCTTTTCTAAAAAGATGGAAAAGAAAATCGTGCTAAATGGGATATTAATACATATTATTTAATAAAATTTTATACATTAATTTTTGTGTAATAAAAATACTGTCAGGTTTGAATGCCGTAATGACTATAGTCTGTACAAGTCTAAGCTTTATTGCAATCTTCAATAAGGATCATTATACTGTGTAAATATTGTCAACACTTAGCTTTTCAATTTGTAAAAGCAGTACTAATAAAATATTTAGAGAAATTACCACCAAAAACACAACTAAACGCACTTGTGAAAAATATGTCTAGTTGCACAGCGATCTGCTCTTGCCGCAATATTATGACTTGTGACATCAACTGACCTATCTCCCCCTCAAACGGCGCCCTTGCGAGCACGATAAAATTAAGGCACTTATTAAATCGGAACATAAAAATAGGTGATATCCGTCCCAACAGTGTGGCTAATCAAGATAGCGAGGTAGATACTAAATGATCAGATCATCGGATGATTTATTTTTTAATTAAAGTAATGAATATCTGATAGTTTTTGGATGTCTAGGTAATGACTGGATTGTTCCTCAAGATCTCTTCAAAATCATCCAAAAATGTTCCTGCGCGATGTACTGTAGAAAAATAAAAGAACGAGAGGTACATGAAGTGTGCTATCACTTATTCCAAGCCACAAAAGTGCAAGTGGATGGCAGTCAGCTGTCTCCTCTAGCATATAATTCATGTTAACTACCAAATAATCTACAAACAGTAATACATACCAAAAATAATACCTAAATAAGTTACCAAAGTCGTAATCCTCTCATTTTATTTAATTGAAATAAAATTGCCACACATACTTCTTAATGATTTATAAATTTGTATCATACAAAGAGAAGTAATTAAACTTTAATTGTGATTGCCCACTAGTAAAAGATTTTTACCAAATAAATGGAAATCCTCGAAGCTGTCATGTACACCATTCACAAACCGGTTTCTGGTGTTTACCTTCTTCAATGAGAAGCAGGTATACGCAATATAAACTAGGATGATTTCAAAATCATAAGTCCACGTGAAAACAGAGTAGCAACGAGTTATTTGGTAAAAATCTTTTACTAGTGGGCACTTGCACTTCTCTTTGTATGATAAAATTTTATAAATCATCAATAAGTGTGTGTGGCAATTTTATTTAATCTTCCGTTAAATAAAATGAGGGGATTACGACTTTGGTACCTTATTTAGGCATTTATTACTATTTGTAAATTAATTTTATCCTCTCTGTTGGAATACTTTGGATTTTTATTATACCTTTATTAATAAAGATCACTTTGTCGGAGTATTTTTCCAATTTATTATATTGCCATTGCCACTGGTAGATGGAGTTACCATGAACTCTTTGGTACTCTGCTTTCACTTAGACTTATGATTTTGAAATCCTCCTAGTTGACATTGTGTATATCTGCTTCGCACTGAAGAAGGTAAAAACCAGAAGCTGGTCTACGAATAGTACACAAAGGATTTCCATTTATTTGGTAAAAATCTTTTACTAGTGAGCAATCACAATTAAAGCTTAATCACTTCTCTTTGCATGATACAAATTTATAAATCATCACGAAGTGTGTGGTAATTTTATTTAATCTTCAATTAAATAAAGTAAGAGGATTTTACGACTTTGCTACCTAATTTAGGTATTATTGTTCGTATTTATTACTATTTGTAAATTAATTTTATCCTCTGTTGGAACACTTTGAAATTTTAATGTTTATTGCACCTTTATTAATACCAAATAATTCTTTGGAAGTGAAGGCTTTGTTCAAATACATCTATTAGGCACGGATGCACGTTAAACAATGAAGTGCACCTTTGCATTTAGTGGATATAGGACACACCTGTACCAGATGTAATTCTCAAATGTCTGTCTTGCAACTGCACTGGAAAAAGAAATGCCAACTTCCAGTTTATTCACATTTTCAAATTTAACTTAAGGTAAAAATGCAAAGATGTGAAAATTTAAATTCAAATTCTCAAGAAAATAATAAAGATTATGTTACCGATTCTCCTCGTAATTGTTGTATTATAAAAATTTAAAATTTGTATACTAAACGATTCCTGTTACTGGTTATAAAACGTTGTAGTTGTTTCTAAATAATATTAAGAAAGATGAAAGATAGCGGCCGAGTAGGAACAAAGAAATTTAAAATAATATTAGAAACCAAGCAAGAAATTAGTGTTATCGATTCTACTACAGACCCCACACAGATAATAAACATTCTTATTTTTCCTGATAATTGAATAACAGTCGAAAACTGTATAGGAAAGAGACATATTACAAACCTGTGACGGTTATAAAGTGTGGTGAACTAGTAGCAATTGGATCCGTTTCGTGATTTTCACCCTGTTGTTCAGCAGTGGCGCTACTTTCGTTGCTGGAATCAGCTGCTTGTTCTAGGGCTGACACATCTATGACAGGTACTCCATTCACTATTGTAGCACTGTTTGCAGCAGTCTAGAAAAAAAAATAAAAATATGTTTTAATACATAGGGTGCTCTGAAAGTAAATGGTGTAAAAATAAATTTTTCAAAGAGGACGCCATCATATATTGTGGAGAGTTTTTTTGGATTTTTCTTATTTTCACTTCATTCACACATTTTATAAAAAAATTAGTTGCAAAAATTCACAAAAAGGTTCATATTCATAAATTGAGTTGTAATTAGTTAAATCATATATAATCAAAATCTTCAGCCTTTTATTAGAGACATAACGAGTCTAATAATTTTAAACCATTCTATGTGTGTGTTGAAAATTCTCTAAAGTAAGTATATCTTTTACGTGTGGGAAACGAGATATTAATGTCTGTACTGGGGAAACATTCAATGCCACAAAAACTGAGTGGAAATGATTTAGGAATTCTCATTTGTGGGTCGGGGGGCAAACCTAATCAACTAAAACATTTCATCAGAACACTTTTAAAACTTTGAATGCTGCTGATAGAAAACGAACTTGTAATGAACGCATCTTTGACGGGCGAAATTGGGATATTAATTACTAATTTCTTGTTTAAGACAACAAAGAATAACACTCTCATAATTAAAAAAGATACTATGCATGATTGAAAGTAAATAAATAAAAATAAATAATAATGTCAAACCCAAAAGAGTACTGTGGGTTGTGTTTATCTCAAATAAAAGTAAAACCATTAAATCCAAAACGGCAAATATAAAAACAAATGAATAGCATTTTTTTTTTACAGAAAAAAATTAAATTATAAATGATATAAGCCAGTATAATTGAAAACTGTCACATCCAGTTAAAAAAAATAATATTAGGGTTTAAACTAGCAACTGCAATAGCAAACCAATGTGTGACCATTGTACTACTATGTACATATTTATACAGTATGTATAAGTCAATCTCCACATGCATGTATTTTTTTCTCGAACAAAGCCTAGAATTCATTTAAAATTTATTTAAACCTTTATTTATACGAATGTGAATCTCATTTCTTGTGATAACTCAGTATTTATTGCACCAATATGGTTAGAAAACTAAATAGAACATAAAATCTTAAATTGCTTCATTCTTAAGACACAACGGCCACAAAATGTTGATCACATACTCACATATACACACAACAGAGATTAACATGAAAATAACTGGAAATGTTCTGGGAGTCTTAAAACTTAAAGACATATCGGAGGCTTGGATCTTTATTTTGGGATGGCTATATTAACTTCTCGCTGTTTTTTTTTTATTATTATTTTTTTGAAGTTACTAATTTGAAACTGAAATTTTTTATGGGCCATAAAAGTTTCTGCCAGAGTGTGCTGTATCAAATTTGTTGTATTGTACAAAAAACCATGCCAATCGAGTTACTGGTTTCTTCGAGAGTTAACACTAAAGAGGTATAAATATCACATTTTTATTAACCAAATATTTTCCAACTTATCCGAACATATTCTTTATTATCTGGATTTCAGGCATTGAACTTGACAAAATTGGTGTACAACACCAATTTTGTCAAGTGATTGATTAATACCTGAGTTTCTTCTTGTTTCGATGATAATGACAATAATTTCACTTGTGGAAAGTACTTAGAAAAATGTAAGATAAGTATTATACCTAAACAGAACGTATCTAAAAAGTTGTCGATCACTAACATTTTGGAGGATTATTTAGCTTAATTTACCTAATCCAAAATCACACCCCCAAAATATGCAGTGCCTTGCTTGGAAATAAAATATTTTGCTTTAGTTTATTTCAACTCATTAAATAACTCTTCAATAGCATTAATTTTATTCAAAATAACTTTTTAAAATATAACAATTTATAGATAAACAATCCATTTCTATCCTCTTATTACTTTGGAGACATCCATGACTAACTTGACAGCAGTTTGTATGGATTTTACTTTAAAAAATTTTTGCGACATATTTCTTTCATTCGGATAACAATTTTGAAGGAACGACAATTTTTTAAAAAAAATTGTTTTTGCCAGTTACCTTTGAAGATCACTCTGAGCACCTTCTTAGTTATCTCTTATTTACTTTTTTATTTGCTTTATTAGGCATATTATTTACGAAGTCATAAGCCTACCATAAAAAATGTAACAGAATAAAGAGTCTGTTACAAAAATCATTTTGAAATATTTTTTAACAGAATTATTCATATTTAAATCGAAAAAGATATACCCACTGTCATTCGGAAAATATTAAAGAAAAACATTTTCATTTTCAACTTTTGGGATGCTAAATGTACCCCAAAAAGTCAAGCCACCTATCTATAACTTTTTTTTATATAAAAAAAATCTGTAAATAATTGACAAATCTTTTAGAAACATCCTAACACCTTTTTTGATTTTGTTAGCCCATAAGATCACATTGTGGATCAAAATGGACAACAACAAATAAATCATTAACACTAATAATAATGGGCACTGATTTTATATTGTTTCAGTATAATACATACATAAAATTAACATTTCATGATGACAAATCTTATAATAAAAACAGACAATTACAATAAAATTTCATACAAACTTGTCACGTTTTAAAAACAATATCCAGTTATGAATACAAAATTATCCATGTATGAAAAAGAAAAGAATTATCTTTTTTTAGAGATAAACAGTATAAAAGAGCAAAATGTCTTTACACAATCAACATTAGACAATGATTTAACACAGCAATTTAATATTAATGAGTTAAAATCATTTGAAATAATTAAAAAAATACAAATTACATATTTTTGGAACTAAAACAAATTTCAATTTTGAGATGTAGGCAAAATTTATATTTACAATTTTTTAAAATTTGTTTTGAAATATTAAAGAGAGGTTTTAACATTTTGCAGTGCAGTATATTAGTTTGTTTCCTCAGTTAGCAGACAAAAAATATTATACATTTTCAGTTTTCTTCTAAGACTGACAGTTATTGCGATATCCCAAAATACGTTGAAAATTATTACCCTTACCCCTGTCAGTGTCTATTCTATTTTTAATCAGCATGACAAAAAGGTGACCTTTTTCTAACTAAATAAACTGAATATTTGCAGTGAAATAAAAATTTTCAACTAGATAATCCTTATTTTTTTCATTTGATCAATTATGCACATAAAAACTAATGCATAACAATGAACTCACATTACGTTATACTTTCTTCGACTCACTGAACTCACTCACTCGAACTCTGTAATAGGACACTTGCACTTTTATTTCTTTACTTAACAGTGAAGAGAGGTCCAAAGTGATCAATAACTCGTAGAAGAGTTAGCCTTACCTGATGTAGACTAGCAGGGAGTACGATTAGCTGCGTCTGCTGAGACTGAGCTGGAGGCGTAGTCGCTGGGGCTGGAGTGGGGGGGCTACTGCTGCCTCCTGCTGCAAACCGAGCTGTAGTTGCCATGGCTGCGTCTCCAAGGCTACTCCTGCTGCTCTCTGGAACAACCAATCGAGAGGGTAGAGTGGGGACTTAAATCTTGGAATGATATTGCGCTTACATCTTTGTAGGATTTTTTTATGTAAGCTAAACACAAAGGATTACAGGCACAAGGTTGACGGGTAACGGAAAAATTGGTTTTTTCCTTTTGTTCTGATAATGGCAGCATAACTTTAATAAATGACAAATACATGTAGTTAAGACACACAAAATTAAGACCTTTCTATAAAACTTATAATTGTGCGTACATAAAAAAAATTGCATTATTAAATTGAATTATCAACATTTTAAAGGGATCTTTTACTTAAAAGAGAGTTTTTGTTTCAAAAAAAATTTATTACAAACAAAATATAACTATCAGATAGCAATCCTATAGTTTCAATAAAAATTAAGTTTAATGGCTATTGTACTTATATCTTGATTTATATTTTGCTGGACTTGCTGGTAATACATTTTCTTGTCACTAAAGTTCCCTTTAAGTTAAAGGCCCCTTTAAATAAGCACTGTTGAAATATTTATAACTTAAAATTAGTATACAGTTCTTTCAACTGTTTTCAGATGTGGAGAGTTTTTACTAGTGTATCAACAATTTTTTTTTTAATTAAAATAATTTATTGTTGAAGTAAAATAGTTACTTCTATTATGTCTTTGTAATGTGTACCTCTGATTAAGACCATTATCTTATGAAAATAGGCAAGATTTGTGTATATAGACCACATTCCATATCACACTGTTTTAAACAAGGTGAAACAGAGCGTGTAGAAAATCTACTTTATAGAAAATATATATTTAATTCGTCTATATTAAAGATTGAGAGTGGCCACTGTTTGATTCTGCAGATGATCTTGCCTAACTGGGAACTTTCTTTTGGAGCAGAAGAAATGTACTACTGATACGACAAATTTTGCTGAAAACAAGAAAAAATAAAGAAATTAAATGAAAGAATTTAGAAATATATTTTTAAGTAAGGTATAAAAAATATATCTGATTTTAGGATTGGAAATAATACAAGAATCGAATGACTTTTATTTCATGTGAAATGTAAATTGTTATAATGTATGTAACCATCATTACATTAGGTACGTTTCAACAAAAGACAATATTTGCAATATATGCAACCACTATTACATTAAATATATCACATGATAAAATAAACTGGAATAAGTTATACCCTAATATTTAAGTAAGTAATATATTCTTACAAATGAAAGAAAAATTTGCTTGACTTTTTATGCCATTTGATTTTATCAAATTATGACAATATTACAAAAGATCGATAACCTTTACATGTACTTGTATTTACAATTACAATGTAATATCAAAGAATGTGATTCTTCACTTGAGTGTGTATATACAAGGTATTTGCAAAATATTAAGACAAATCTGCATGCAGAAATAAGAAAAAAACATCATCCCAATTCCCAAAATTTACATTTCCTGTGGATTTTCTATTAAATAGAATAAAACAACTTATATAATTTTGAAACATTTTAGCAATTTTCACTAATGAATTATTATTGTCGCAAAATTGTTATTTTGGTAACACCTTTAAAAGGAATATTTGTATGTACTTATTCTCTTTGTGTTTCAATATTAAAAACTTAAGAAAATAGTATGTGGCTGTTTTTCAGAATTTTTCATAACAAAACGTTCCTATTGTTTTCCTCTTGATTTAAAAAAATACCTACCAAAAAATAATACAATTCATTTCAATAATTTTAAAATAAAATTTAAATCAAAATAACTCTTTTTTTCTCAATATGGTTTTTTTAATCTGTGCATATTATTTTAAGTTTTATCTTTTTATATATAAAACTGATATAATGGTTATTATTATCGTGCAACTTTTCTACCATTTTTTGCTTTTCATGTTTCCCTGAATTTTTTCAGTTTTGAAATCATGGGGCCCCAATAATTTATTTTCTTTTATCATCTTTAACGAGTTAGAATAGAGTAGGCTATGGAGACCAATTTAGATGAAGTGTTAACTGTGTTAAAAACTTCCACTAAACTTTTTTTCCTAATTTTCTCTGGTCTATTTTTCCATTAACTATTTTCGACAAAAAAAAAAAATAATAATGTTCTTATTACAAGTATGAATACCTAATGGACCAATTAGTGTGACCCACATAATTATGCAATTTATAGTTACACTGTGCCTATAACTTGGAATTTAACTTTTTACTGATGAATAAGGACATTTTTGAGTTACAACACAGCACAGAATTTTCCTTGAAGAAAAATTTAATAATTTTTAGTTACACACCATGCACAAAATTTAGAAATATTATACAATACGTGGACTATAGAAACTTTGTTAATAATAGTAATAATAAAGTTACTGTAATGTCCTGTATATATTCTAATTTTGTGCATGGTGAATGGTAATTAAAAGTTCCTAAATATTTCCTCCAAGGGAGAAAAAAATAAAATTATGTGTTGTGTTCTAACCCTCGAAAATGTCGCCTTTATGTTCATAACCATAAGGTTCAAGTTCCAATATTTTACATATAGGCAACCAGTGCGCAGTGATGTAAGTTTTCATGGAAAGCTTATTTTGTAAAAAAGTTTCATGAAACCTAAAATTTGTAATTTTTCAAAAAAAGATGAAAACTTACAAAAATCTTATTTAAAAAAACTACTAAAAATATTTATTTGTCAAATAAAGGAACAATGTATTTCTTTCTATAATCAAATGTCTATAAAAATAAAAACTCAAACTTTTTATTAGGTTTGTTAAATGTAGTAGTATTTTAATTTACATATCATTTATATAATTTACATAGTTTGAAAATATCAGTTTTTCTTGATTTAAGCATTTTTTAAAACTGTTGTAAATAAACAACCAACAAATGAAACACCTACCTAGTATACATGCATGCATTAGTTCGAACTAATACGTTCGGTAATATGGTTGTTAGTTCGAACTAACTATATCGGTCCAGACTTAGTAAGCTCGAGCTAGAAATGTAAGCTTACGCTGTTATTTCAATTTCTAAAATCATGTAAACACTTAGTTCGCTTGTAATTCGAATTAAATAGGATGTTACCAATTTAAATTGTTATATTTCTCACTTTTTAAGTTAGAGATAAGATTAGTTTTTCGTGCTAGTTATTTTTAGTTGGCAGTTTTAATTCATGTATACAGACAAGAAAAGTAAGTTTCATTTAACACGTATTAGTTCGAACTAGCTTAGCATTCGAACTAACGTTTATATATATATACTAGGTAACTAATACTTTAATATAATCTCCAAATCCATAGAAATAATATACAAACTACTAAGATGTATTATACTCACTAAGCAGGACAACCGGGTGGCCAAATATGTCAAACTTTAATTAATTTCTCATAGATGGCTCCATAAGTAACTTTTCAATATTATTTGAAAAGTTTCAGCCATTGATGAAAATTTCATGAAATGGTATGAAATGTTGAAAAGTTTCAATTGAAACTTTTCACACTTATATCTCTACCAGTGCGTAAATGACTCTTTTACATAGGTTGCATAGTTATTATTAATTATATCACGTCACAACGATCTGAATTTGTAATATATTGTTTTTTATATGTATTTCTATTTTGTAATTTTCAAAACTGTATATATCTTTATTGCATAGTAGGCTTTGTTATTTTTAATAAAAATATTATTTATTATATCGAAGACTTTCAAGATGAACAAATTAAGTGTGTTTTTGGAAAAACGTTATACAATCAATTATTTATAACTGTATTTATGTATGATGTTTACTTAAATGATAAATTAAAATATCATGGAAAATTCTGAATTGATGGAAGAAATTTACATATCTGATTTCTGCACTGATTCAAATATCACATTAAAATCACCCACATATGTGTGCCATTTCATGTCACCAACCTAAGACTTTTTTTTTACACCAACAGGAAATTGCAGAAGGCTTCTTAAAAACTATTAAAATTAAAGGAAATTTTTTAAAAACTGGTGAGTCTTTTTTTTTAACTTTAAAATAATAAGATATAAACATGTTCTTGTTATAATGTATTAAGGATAAAATTACGCGATTTTTCTTTATTTTTTATCTATCTATAGCGTTCGAAATTCCAAGGTAAAAAAAAAATATGTAATTTATCTAATGCTTTTTTTTGGATAAGCCTCTGTTCTACAAATTTTACAAAAATAATTTTCAATAAACCTGTGCCAAAAGCATTAAACAGTTTTTTTTTTTTTTTGGAAAAAATGTTTTTGCCTATCGAAGAAATGTCTCGCACCATAAATCTGCAAAAAAATTATTAAATCAGAAGACAAAAGTGACATTTTCTTTGCAGGTTTATATCTTTTTAGGTCTGAGAAATTTTTTGGGCATTTTTTAAAAAAACCACCACTGACATCCTTTTGGCGGAGAAGTTTATTTAAAAACGATTTGAATAATTTGTGGGACAGTTGCATAATACCAAAAGGAAGTACAAGAAAACATAAAATGCTACAAATTAATAATAATTAAGACCATAAGTAGGTAACTAATGTTTTGGATTATCTTAAATGTGTACTTTCTGTTAATGATTACTGACATATCTGTTCTCATCAACGTGCAAGTCAAATTGTATAACATGTTATTTACAGGGCCATCACGCGAAAATGTCCTTTTTTGAAAGAACTTGGTTATTTTTGAAGTTATCAAAAAGTGTAAAAACATTCATTAACTAGTTTTTTTGGCAGAATCCAAATTTTTAATAATAAAAAAAAAAAATTGTGCGTCGTGTTGAAAAAATACCACATTTTACTTTGTTTCTTTCAATGCAAAACCATATATATTTTAAAGTTTGTCAATTTTTCCTCATTTTTCTGATTTCAAAAATACCAATATGGGTATCTCAAAAAGTTTTTGATATATTTGGATTTTGGTATTAAAATATCGTTAATGATTTTGTTAAATAATGTAGATGTCTTTGAAAAGAAGAAGAACAAGAATTAACCATGACAAATACTGATTTTTGAGAAACATTACTTTGACGAATAAACTGCATCTTTTTTTTCAGGAATGCATCTATTTTGTTTTCAAAGGCAACTACGTTTAACAAAATCATTAACAATATGTTATTACCAAAATCCAAATCTCTTAAAAACTTTTTGAGATAACATGACATGTATGGTATTTTTGAAATCAGACAAATGAGGAAAATCGAATTATTTTAAAATATGCAGGGTGTACTATTAAAAAAAAAAACTGTCATATTTCTTAAATGCGATGCACATTTGTTTTCCTACTCAAAATTTGGATTCTGCGAACAAAATTGGTTAATGAAGGTCTTTACACCTTTTTGATAACTTCAAAAACAACCAAGTTATTAAAAAAAAAGGACAATTTCAGGTAGTGATCCTGCACAAAATAGCAAACATTATTATCTTAGTAAAACAAAAAACTGCTAATTAATTTTTTTCTTTAAATCATATTCTAAAAATGAAATTTAGGTCCATATTTAATTTTAATCTCTAATTTTCTTCTAGTATTGTACCTACAAATTTCAAAAAAATGTGCTCTAGTGTTAATTAATATATGTGACTTTATTTTGGCGAAATCACCCCATGCAAAGCACTTAGATGGTCTAAACACCACGTACATCTACTTCTTGCATATCTCCTAAGTAATTACACAATTTTGAAACACCACTACACTAACCTTTCATTCAAATGATGAGCAGAGATCAAATACAAGAAGCCACAGGATTAATCCTCAGATTAATTTCATCACTAACAAGCACTAATACTGCTTTTGATATTCTAATGAAACTAGCAAAGAGTAAACTAAATGAGTATTACACCCCTATAAGAGACACCAGTAATCAAAAATCGCCCTTATGCCAGCTTACATAAATACAAACAAAAATATGGGCAAAGACTGTTACACTTTTCATATCATTGCACCTGCCTGTGTTATGTGGCCCTATGCAGGAGAAGTGGATAAGGGTGATTTTCGAATTCAATAATTACCTGTACATCCACCTGGATGTTAGATAATAGTGGGTGAGTCATGACACATGCACGAGGGCAACTTGGGGACTGAATGTATATGGGAAATGGGAATCTTTTTTTGTGAATTATTTGGGGTTAGAGGCTGACACCGACTGGCACAGAACTGGACAAGAAATACAGAGAATGTAGAATAAGTTTCGAGGTAAAGTTTACAAACAGGGTAGCTAGAAATTTCGGTGGCCTATTAATTTAAACGACTTGATTTTAACACCACGTAAAACCATTAACCTTACCTTACATGGAGTTTTGAAACTTTTTAGAAATTTATATCATGCTTATTGGATATTCTAGTGAATCTTCTTTTTTAATTTCTATACATATTATACATATTTTTGTCTAACACAAAACAGGTGTTTGTCTCACAAATTAGATATTTATAATTCATGTGATACAAACAAAGTTAATACAGCGTGTTTCAAGATTAACTGGACAAACTTAAAATCTGATTTCAGGACCTCAAAATAAGAAAGAAATTTCCTATGGAGGTATGTCCATATGTCGTTAAACAGTTACTTATGCCTCTCCAAAAATGGAGTCTAATTAGGTTTTTAATTTTTTTCTCAAATTTAGAAAAAGATTAAAAAATTAATTTTCAAATCAACCTTGAATACAACCATCTAAAAACTATCATGATATAATCAATAACGATATTTACCACAATTTAAAACAATAAATAAAACAGAGGAGTTATGACAAATGAACTAATTTTATTTATAAGATTCTCAACTTTAGACCTAATTTATAGGGTAACCTAACAAACATGAATTCCTAAATCTGTTTTTTTATATTTACTCCAAAGAAGTATTTATGTGAACATTTTCAATATACCTATTAAAAAGAAAAAAAATAAAGATGGACAAATATATAGTCTTTATGTAATTTTCTTCTCATAGAGAATAAATAGTAGGTAATAAAAAAAATTATCATTATATTACTTTTACTCCTTTGATCTATAAAATATTTTTCTTTAAATAATACACGATTTCTACACAAATACCAAGCCTGCCAATTACTTATTGTGAGGTAAAAAATAGCTGAATTTTTTTTATTTATTATTAACAGCTTCTCACAAAAATCACCTTCAACATTCCGGAAGGTTACAACTATATTTTATCAAGTATTTCTTAATTGTCAACAGGCAGGTACCCGAATAATTGGAACGGTGAATGGTATGAGCGAGAAAGTTATTGCTATAGCGACTCCATGGCAACAAAACTGGGGGTGAAGCGCTTTCGCTGATGTACCACTTGTTAGGAATCAATGTGATGACCTGTTTGAAACACAAGGAATAAAATGTTTGTTCTATGTACTATTTTTTGCCGCTATAAATTATATCGTATTTACTCAGTAAATGTAAATAACTATATAATTAAATTTTAATTTAGAATTAAGACTAAAAACAAACCAATTTCTGATTTTTTTCATTTCTTGAAGATTCAAGGTAAGTTAACATTTTTTTTAAATGCAACATAAATTTAAATATTTCTAATTAGTGTCCATACAAAATACTCTGTGAATCTAAATTATATATCCCAATATTTCTGTAATTCAAATTTCTAGTATTTCTATATTAGCCTAATTTGAGGACTTTTTTATTTTTTTATTTTTCAACAGACAATGTCAATTCAGAAGTAGGTAACATACCTGAATTTTTAAAATGTATTTGTAAGATATTTACGAGAATATTTACATACAGAAATTTATTAAATCAAATATGTATACAGACAAGCCCATATATTATAAGTTTTTGCAATATTAAATTTATTTGTAATTGTACTTATAAATATCTATTGAAAGGTTGTTTTTGTCAAACCAAATAAATATCTATATATTTTAGTGATTTTTGATATGTTCTTAATAACATGATGCTACCAAAAAATTAACCGTTAAAAAATTCTACATAAAAATACGCCAATATTTTGAACTATATTACAAAATTTATGAAGATGGGGCTAAGACATAACAGATGTATACTAAAACTAAAGAAGATAAAAACATTCACTTATTTTTCAAGACGCGAAATGCAGAGTGAAATGCCCACACACATACTAAAATTAACAGATTAACTAGATTACAGATCTCAAAAATTTTATCTATATAGATATTTAAAGCCAATTCAATATATGACTTTAAATCCAACCTATGCTAATAAATAAATGTTACATAACTTAGGTATTTTTAAGAATACTAATATTTATTTGATAAGTACCTTATTTGATGCATGTTTAAAAACAGGTGCTGAACATTTAAGTTTTCTAGAATATGCACATTATTATAGCAATAAATAATAAGTTTGCCACTTTCCTTTGGACTCCAGAATTGAATGAAAATATTTTACAAAAGGGAACAACAGGAGTATTTCCTCCTTCCATAATATAAGTATCCATAATCATAATTTAAAAATAACTTACATACATTGACAAGAAAAAATTGATTGCAACAACCACTGTGATCAAAATGAACAATTAAGAAAATGAGTCGGCTCATCCTTTCAACATCGCAGATCTACAACTGAGTAAATTACCAAAAACTTGTTAGCCAATGAAGATTTGCTTCAATGTGGTAAATTACCTCAGTAGAAAACTTTGAGCAATGATCCATTATAATTCACCCCAATTACTAATTTAGAGACCCTTTGATAAGTAACAAACTTAAATTAGTTCGCCTTGACAGTGTCCCAAGATACAGAAAATTGGAATAATCAAAACATTAACTACATCACAAACAAATAGGGAATCGTAAGAAATAATAACTTAAAATAAGCATTTTACTTCATTCAGGGAGCCATTTGCAAAACGTAAAATAAAAATTATTGGTACATCTACTTCAATAAGAAATCTGTACAGAATACAATAGACGTAAGAGGAAACTCTAGCTGGTGTAAAACTTCTAAGATCTGTGCAAAATACAAAAATATCCAGACAACTTTGCATTTACCTAATGTTGCTATGTTGTTGTATCCGTTGCTAGGGCAGTCACCAAGGATACGAAATGGTCTCTGGATTTGACAGCTGGCAGATTTAACTCCCAAACAATGACAGTTACGTGCTAGTGCAGTAAATTTTCATCAAATAATAACCATTGTCTTGAGGTATATCTCCATTTTTAAACTAATATATTAATAACTCACAGGAACTGTTATTATTGATTATTTAATGCAGCTGAGTTGCTGAGTGGCCATCGCCGGCAATAACGGAAACTGCAATCACTTCGGTTTTACGGCCCGATGACTTGTAAGCCGCAAGGCGCAAAGTAATCAATACACAGTCATAAATCGAAAGAATTAACAAATAGCTTATTAAAAAACTCACCCCTTTTCAATGTTCAAGTATTTTATTTCGAATTTTGTTCAGTTTCGTTTAAATAGTTATTATTTCTGCTAAAAATGTCACAATAAAGTTATAAATTGTTGTAAATGTGGCCATAGAAACACCATTTTACTCTGAATTTTCTATTTTTTCCTAAGCCTCCTTATTAAAATACCATTAAAAAATATAATGTGTAATTATTTCAAATTTACATCATTTATACTTCATTATTAAGACGAAATCGTGCGTGTAAATTTGAAGTGAAATAAAAAATAAATAAGTTCATAAGTACTTATTTAGGAATATTATTAATTATGAATTATGATTAATAAAAACATGAAATAGGTAAAATTTAAAATTAAATAAATTAGATTTTTTTCCTAACACTACAATGTTTTGCCATCTAGGAACTGGTAGTGATATTATAATATAGATCAGATCACATTTTAGTGTTAATTTTATTATTGTTAGATGGCGCAAGTATTGACTTCTTTAAAAAAGATTGATTTATGGGTCATCTTGAATAAATGTGAGATAAATTAATACATTTAATAAACATCATCTCAAAAACCGAGTATATTTGTTTAGGATTTTTAGTCTTTTTATTTATTTAATATGGATCATAGGTGTAGAGGCTAAAATGAACATTGTTTTTGGATAAGTTTTTTAACAGAGCCGTATCTATAAGGGGGGAGTTTGACGTTTAATCATTTCACATAAAAATAGTATACCTATTTACTTTAATCAAACAAAGAATGAATTAAATAAATATTCAGTCTCATAACGAAAAATTGGCATTTCTAAAAATTGTGTTATTGTAGGTAGGTAATCGAAAAAAGTTTTTTTACTTATATACTTATAAGGAGACATTATTTTATTACATTCTTCTAAAATCCAGGGTCATATTATTATAGTGTTGTATATTAGTGAAAGTGACATGTAAGGTTGACAGAATGACACTGGATGACAGTTTATAACAAAAAAAGTATATTTTTGCGACACACGGGGTTATACATGAGCAGTAAAAGTAGCGGTTTAATCCCCACGACATACCATCAAAATAATAAACATGTGTCGCGAAAATATAATGGTTAAACATTTGAAAATTTATTTCGTTTACCCTAATTAGTTTGTTTTGAATGTTTTGTATAAGTAAACATGGGATGTACTCACTGATTTATGTGCATTATTTTAGACTCATAAAAGGCAAATAATACCTACTTAATGGCTGTGTTTATCTTAATTCAAAAGAAATCGATCGGTTCTTAATAAAAATAACTAAAAAAGATTAATATTTTTACCATTTAGCAATACATTTACCGTCTCCAAGTCGACAGTCAGCAATACGTTAACTCAATTGCAATTTACTCTTACCGTCTCTATTTTAATAGGTAGTTCTTCGTCCATATTTATTTAATTATTTGATTTATGTTGTTTTACGATTTGCAGCTCTTTAGGTTATACAGGGTGGTCCGAATTTAAATCGGGAAACTTCGCCAGCGGATACTACGCCTAAAAATAATAATTTTTTGTCATATAAGTAAACATATATCGAAAAACGAATGGATTTCAAGATACAATGTGTTGAAGTTAGGGGAAAAAAATTGACATTTTCTACAACGATGCATTTCCGCCGCATTAAATTTAAAAGTGTAAATTTTGTATCTACTTCAAAGTTGCGTCATAATGTTTTGATTACCACTTTCAAATTTAATGCTGCGTAAATGCATCGTTGTAGAAAATGTCAATTTTATCAAAAACCATAAGAATTTCGAAAAGCGTCCAAAAATACTTTTTTGCTTTAAAAGGAACGTAGATTAAAATGTTTTTATTAAATTTGACCAGTGGCGTACAAACAAAAAGTTGTTGTGGTTTGAGTGGTAATCGATCAGAAAAAATAATCACCCAGTGTAATATTTTGGACAAAATTTATTTCAACTGGCGTGCTTGTCATAATTATACCTGTATATCAAATTTCAATAAAAAAGTCTTTATTCGTTATTGAGAGAGAGAGAAAAATTTTCCCCTAACTTCAACACCTTGTATCTTGAAATCCATTCATATTTCGATATATGTTTATATGACAAAAAGTTATTATTTTTAGGCGTAGTATCCGCTAGCGAAGTTTCCCAATTTAAATTCGGATCACCCTGTATTCTAATATCAAACCAAACAAGGACTGAGGGCCCCACAGACTATCAAGCATGCTTGACAAACGTGCTTAACAATCGTGCTTGCATTGTTTCCAGACACTATGTGCCCATATTTGTGCAATCTTCAGCAGTGGCGGTTCGTGGGTCAAGAGATAGGGAGGTCAATTAGAAAAGTTTACTGTATTACCTACCTTTTAAAGTGATTTAAATTCCAAGTCGATCCTCCGGTCTTTTTGAGATGCAAAGTCGTCAATTACTTTTTCATTAAAGTCTTTTATCTTCTTTATTAATGCCCTTTCTATGGTAAGCATAGCTAAAGAAGATAACCTTTCCTGACCCATGGTATTTCTTAAAAATGTCTTTATTATTTTTAAGGTGGAAAAACAACGTTCACTTTCGACGGTAGTAATAGGGAGAGTACACAAGATTTTTAACAGTTTGACACTTTCAGAAAAAGTATTGCACAAATTATTGTTAATAAAAAGCTGTAACAAAGCAACTGCACCTTCACTATTGCAAAAACCTTCTCGGCTATATAATACTTCTATTTCAGTTTTAAGTTTCAAATGATTTATGACTGGATACTCCGTTTTAACTAATTTAAACATATCTTGAGGAAAGCTTTTTTTTATAATCTTTAAATCGATCTGCGTGAAATAACTGAGACACTACTAAATGATTACTGAAGCCAAAACTGTTTTTGATCTCAGATGTAATTATATCACAAACTTCTAATGAAATTCTCCTTTTTGATTCTTCCGTTTCACATCTCTGGGCAGACTGCATGGATGTCTCCTCCAAATAGTTATTCAAAATTTTATTTCTGATGTCTTCAATTTTACTATTAAAAACGCCAATACACTTATTTACTGTTATGACATCGATATTACATTTTTGTAATTGATTGAACAATATATCACAATGAGGCATAACTAAATGAAAAAAATTTAACCAGTAAAGAAAATGTTCATTTTGTAAGTAGTTTTTTAAACCAATAGCTTGGTATAGAGTGTTATTTTCTGATTCATAATCAATGATTTTTTTTAAACAATCTAATAATTCTGTGCGATAAGTAGAAACAGTCTCTATGCACTTTGTATTAAAATTCCATCGTGTTGGAGCCGCTTTAGGTAATCTCACCTTAACAACATTATCTAACACGGCTATTCTTTTTGGCAATTTTCCAAAGAATGAAGAAAAGCTATGTAAATTAGCAAAAAAAAATGTTATGCTTTTATCTTGACTTGATGCTTTTTGTAAAATTAAATTTAATTGATGAGCGTAACAATGAATAAAATTTGCTGAAGGATAACTTTTTTTTAATTTTGGCTTGTACACCTCCAAAAGCACCACTCATTACTGATGCTTCATCGTAACTTTGTGCTATCAATTTTTCAGGACATTAATTTTCAGTCATTCTAACTCTTAAAATTACATCTGTCAAATGCTGCGATGTCGTTCCTTGAGGCTGAATAAATTTTCAAAATCTCTCACATACAAAACTCTAAAACGTATCTAAACACAAAAACTACTTGTACTTTATTCATAACCCAACTTATGTCCATCTTTCAGTTTTAATATATTTTGTACAACACTCATATTTAATAGTAAACACCAAAAACACTGTTTTACTTAATTTCATGACAAGTAGAGATTTACTAATAAAATGTTCACAAACAAAAACATTAAAAACAACGTGACAGAATTTACCGACCAACGCGTACCTAGTCAGCATTAAGACTGCTCTATTCACTATTGAACTTCGTGCGTTACCGTTTCCGTAAAATGTGTCTGGGACATTGTCCCCGCCAGTGTTTTCTGTCTCTTTGGCTATCTGACGATTCTCGCATAAGTCTATTTCACTTTAATTCGTTGTAAATTCGGTCCATAGCTAGCTTTGAGGACAAGTTGTGGACTGACCCAATATTATTAAATTCTATAAATGAATAATGTAATGAATAGAGGCTCGGTGCTCGGAGGGGATACGAAATCCTCGATCTAGATATTTGAATAGTATTGTGCATAGAATGAACTAAAAACTTTAATATGTTTTTTAAGAATATTAAAAATATGTATTATTATATATTTTTAAACCTCAGAAAATGAATAGCTCTATTTTTTTATTTGTATGTGGGAGGTCATTGGCCAAATGATTCTATAGAAGAACCGCCAGTGATCTTCAGTTGTATTTTATGACGTCAAGCATATACATGATTCGCCGAGTGAAGCAGATGCGTGTGCTGTTATTATTTTAGCTATGACTACAGAGTAGTCTGAAAAAAAAACAAATGTAGGTGAAAGAATGGTTTACGAAACGACCTAAGTTTTCCCATGAAAACCGGATTGACAAGCATTATCATACATTCGCAAGCACGCTTGCACAAGCACTTACTTGAAGTTGGAAATTCCGGCAATCATTTGCACAAGCCATCAATCAAGTTCCACACTCCAAATGCTTGCGCAAGCACCATGCTTGACAAGCATCTTGCTTGACAAGCAAGCTTGATAGTTTGTGGGGCCCTTAATAAAGGTGTTTTAGAATTGAATTCACCTTTTAATAAATCATAAATAATGCATCTGTAATTTTTAAAATTTTGTTTAAAAAAATTAGGGAGTTTGGATGTCATCCCAGAGACGGATTTTTAATTCTAATTTATTCTATATTATGTTTCGAAAACTAGGAATAAATTAAATTGTCATTTTTTTGTGAAATAATTTAAATTTATTAAATTAAAATAACCCGGGAGTAATACTTACTTAATATTATCAATGGTGGCACAAATTTCATTTTTCCTTGATCCTTAGACGAAATATCGCGCAGCTCAGCGATCGAGGAGGCCATGGACGTCGTGTATCCTTTTCATTTATTTCCTCCACTAATCCAAATGCAAGAGAAGTTCTTGTAGAGCCACTGCCTAGCAGCAGTGACTGTATGAAATCTTGCATGTACCAAGTGAGGTTTCTGTTTTCTAAAGGTACAAGCCTCAAGGAATTGTAAAATAATTTGTAAAAAAAAAAATAAATAATCATCGTGACATTTCCTAGAATTAATTGCATTAAGTTAGTTTTTATTTTTTTGAAGTGGGTTGGAACCTTTGATGTGAAGATATCACTGACATAGTTTTCCACGAAACACCAAAAACCATATACTGCACTCGACGTGCGTTTCGCCAACCTAGTTGGTTATTTGGAGATAATTAAAACAGTTCTAATCATCTCCAGATGATGATGTATATGGTATTTTGGTGTTTCGTGGAAAACTACGTCAGTGTTAGTTTTTATTTGCTTTTTCTTATTTTAACAGGTTAATAAATTTCTTATATTTTCTTCGTTATTTTAAAAACAAAAATGTTAAGTGTTGCATACTATTGTACTCAAAATAACGAAGAGAATTTAAATATTTAAACACATACACACAGGGGCGGTTCTAGACCTCAAAAAATGCAGAAATGGTCAAGTCACATTCCACTGATTATAAGTGCGTATCGTATATATGTATATTTTGTATATATTTCCACTTCTGGCTTATCCGTACATTTTTTTATTTTAAGCCTATGTATTCAGCTTTAGTTTAAAAAACATTTATTTCTTTTTAGATTCAGCAATATATAATATTATTATTATTATTATCTTTCATATTTAGAAAGATATTGGAGTATTTTAAAGTGACACAAATATAACTTTTAAAACAAAAGCTATCTACGAAAATAAATAAAAATATTTAAATAATTTATTTATTTAAAAAATTAAATGAATTCTATATTGTTACGCCACTGTACTGTGTAGACTGGTTAAAGGGAACTAGAATTGTACGAGAACGGCCGGAAATGTTCCGAAAAGTTCTGGATCGTGCATGTAATATATAAGGGACACGGTGCATTCCCGAGCTCAGTCTTAAGTTGAAAGTGAACAAGTCAAGAAGAAATAAGATAGAGACTTAAACGTGTTTAATTGTGATTATAGTTAAGGCAGTCATTAATATATTGTTGTTAATTATTACTTAATTAATAAAGTAGTGAATAAGTGTAACCTGGACTTTCAATCAACGAATCTACGAGTATAGGTGTTTGTATGGATAGCAAACACGTAACAATTTGCAGTCGGAAGTGGATTAGAAGACAAATTTCTGGAATAATCGAAAAGGTTCTACAATGTTCTTCTCAGGAAAATAGTGGTAACACGGAGAATTAAGCTACTGGCAGTGTTTGGAGGGTTATTTCTGAACTGAATAGTGATTTTAAAGTGGATTTTCGAGAAGTTTCTAAAGCATTCGATTTAGAAATTGCTGCAAATACGCGAGTGCCGCTAGTAATAACGTGTTGTGGACTGAGAAAATGACAGTGCAATTTCGGGTAAATTCTAGAACATTGTGTCGACGGAAACGTGTGATAGATTTAAAAACAACATTATAAGTGACATTGTGAAAGTTCTAGAACATTCGATTTGGAAACCACAAAAGATACGTGAACTGTGTTATCGGAAACGAGTTATAGACTCAAAACAAAACTTAATAGTGACATTTCGTGAAAGTTCTCGAACATTTCATTGTATAATTAGTGGAGATAAGTGAATTTCGTCAAAACAAAAGTATTATACTTAGAATCTAAATAGGACTTTTTAGTACTGCTTCGAGATTTTTCTGGAATATTCCATTGTTAAAATAGACGTGATGGATACATTATAGTGTAGTAAACTTTATTTTGGACTGATTTACGTGTCGTGAGTTAATGCCAATAACTAGAAGTATGGGAGAAAAACAAACACAAGACTTACTTGTAGCATTTGTGCAACAAATGGAAGAACAGAAAAGAAAACGCCAGGACGAATTAAGAAAAATTATGGAAAATCAAGAAAGGAGGCGGCAGGAAGAAAAAAAACAACAAGAGAGAATACGACAGAAAGAGAAAGACGAACAAAGGAAAATTATGGAAGATCAAGACAGAAGACGACAGGAAGAAAAAGAAGAACAGGAAAGACTACGACGGGAAGAGAAAGACGAACATAGCAAAATTATGGAAGATCAAGAAAGAACGCGACAAGAAAAAAAAAGAACAAGAAAGAAGACGACAAACCGTAAACAAAGAACAAGAAAGAAGACGCCAGGAAGAAAAAGAAGACTTGATAAAAATGATGGAGGGCCTGGAAATAAGACGACAGGAGGAAAACGAAGATATAAAAAGAAGCCTTGAGGAACAGCAGGCAGCCATTTTCTCACTCACTGAAAAATTTTAAGGAGATGTTATAGAAAAAGTCGGTGAAGTGGAACAAATCAGTGAAGTTAAAGTAAAAGTCGGTCAAGTTGAAGAAAAAATCAGTACAAGTTCAAGGAAAAGTCAATATTGTTGAAGAAGAAATAGCTCGACTCAAACAACAAGTAAGAGAGTAGGGTGGCCAGTTGGTACTGTCGTCTGTACTAGGTTACAACCACCATTCCTTGACGGTCAAAGTTCATGGTCAACATTTAAGAGACAGTTCGAGGCAGCTGCACGTTCATATAACTGAAACGATGGGGAAAAAGCTACAGCATTGGTATCAGCACTGAGGGGCCAAGCGATAGTCTTTCTCCAAACAATTCCTGCAGCACAGCAACAAAACCTCAGCATTCTGGATGCAGCATTAAGACTAAGATATGGCGAACAACATCTCGCCCAAGTATATGAGGCTCAGCTTAAATCACGCAGGCAACGGGGTGAAGAAAGTCTCCAGGAGTTCGAGGCTGCTGTAGGGAGATTGGCCCATCTAGCCTATCCTGATGCACCGATGGAGTTTCAACAACAAAACAGGCACAAACGAAGTAGTGAGGCTTTAGTACATGCCTTTGAGATTGAGGCTGCCTATAAGGATACTACCCAATCAAATCAGATAGTATGAGCCGTAAATGTGCAGAAAGACAAGCCAGAGAGAACACAAACAAAAATCTATTATCTGAATCTACACAAGATGATCACACAACTACTAACCAAACAACAAATTCTCAGCTGAGACAAGATCAGCAACAAAGTGGGAGGCCGAATGGAGGTACACGTTGTTATAGCTGTGGCAAAGTGGGTCATATTAAGAGGAACTGTCGTCAGCGTAGCCCAGAAGGAGTAAACACTACTGTGGTTGAGGAGCCACAGGAAAACTAAAGATGGCTGGCACTTTGGAGGCTGCGCTGGCCAAGAAATGTGGTAACCTCCAAGAGATAAATGTTTCCCAGCTTCGAAGAGTTCAAAGTAGTCTGCTGTTGGAGGGTTATGTAAATAAGAAGAAATATATTTTCACAATTGACACAGGAGCTACGTCATCAATAGTACGGCCAGAATTCATAATGGGTTTCAAAGTAAATAAAGGACAAAATGAATTAGTCATTCGGACAGGTACGAGCAGCTGTTCATGGGGAAGTTGACATGGAGCTGCAGATTGGACGTTTATGTTTAAACATCACATTATAGTAGCAGACATTACAGATAATTTTATTTTGGGATTAGACGTTATGGAAAAGTACGGATTTATACTTGACATAGAATTTAATAAAGAATATTTTTATTCCTGCACACACAAAGAAGATAATTGAGTCAGTCCTGGAGGAAAATTCTGTGGGATACCACTTTGACCTCTCGTTAAGAAGGATGACTCAATTAAAATAACGGACAATGTGATCCTGGAGGACTGCGAGTATAGGTGTTTGTTGGGATAGCAAACACGTAACAATATATCTTATTTACAACAAATGTTCGAAAATATTGCCATTTTGCTGCAAACATGGGCGAAGGTAATTGACTAAATTCCTCGGCATCTACTTAATAAAATAAGGGATTGTTATTATTTAAATATATTTCCAATTGAATTTTTAATTTAATATCTTCAATACATTGTGGTTTATTTTCAAAAAGTATGTTTTTAAGGTGGACACATACAGGGCCCCATCTAGCTCTGATCATTTTTGCCGCCCCTTTGGTGCACCGTAAAACGGGGAAAAAGATTCCTTCTTAAAAAATTTTTTTAATACACTTATTAAAATATATTTATTTATAATTAAATTTTTATAAATTTTTTATTAAAATTATAAATTTTAAAATTAATTTTTCTTATTTTTACATCTTATATCTCAATAATAATTATAATATTTTTTATTATAATTATTTTTATTTTTTTTATAAATTTTAATTTTTTTAAAATATAAAAAATTTACCTTCTTTATTTTTTTAAGCAAAATTTTTTATTTAAAATAATATTAAAATAAATTATTAATTTTAAAAAAATTTTTTTATTTTTTTTCATTTTATATTAATATTAATATAATTTATTATAATATATTTTAAACAAACTTTTTTTTTAATTAATAATATATTATTTTATTTTATATTTATAATATTTATTTATATTATAAATTAAAATATAATAAATTTTAAAATTTTAATTTTTTTTTTTTAATTATTATGTAAATTTCCCAAAATATATTTATAAATTAATATAAAATATAATTTTTTTAATTAATTTAATTAAAAAAAAAAATATTAAATTATTGCTAATTTTACACAAAATAAAAATAGGGAAGAAACGTTTATTTATATAAAAATTTAAATAATTTAATTTTCTTTTCTTAAGATGAATAGGTAAAATATTTTATTTATATGAATAAAAACAAAAATATAAAATCCTAAATAACTGATGACTTAAATAATAAAATCTTATCTTTATTTTAAAAATTTAATAATAATTATTTTTATAATCTTATTAAAAGAAACAAACTAATTAATTATTTTTTTATATATAATAATATAATAACACGAAATACACCTTTTATCCCTGAGATTTTTGAGAGACATTTGAGATGGAACCTTCCATATAATTAATCTCTTACGAAAATCCTTTACAATCGAACCACCCCGAGTTTTGAGTACTACCTTAAAGTTATCAATAAAAATTTATATAGTAATAATATAATTTAATTTAAGAAATTTGAAGAATTTTTCTATCAAAACCATATTTAACAAATTTTTATTCCATTTAACAAATACCTTTTTTTTTGAAATGATCAAATAGCAAACTCAACCAACTTCTAAATTTTTAATTCCACTTCATTTTTAAATATTTTTATAACAAGTTTTAAATTTATTTTTAAAATAAATATATTTATTTTTTTAATATTTTTTTAATATATAAATATAAACTGACTATTTGTCTTTTGAAAAATATTATAAATATATGAAAGAAATTTTTAATTTAAAATATTTATTAACTTATTTTAAGGGATACGTTCCTTTTTAAATTATTTATAATAATATTTTTTTAAAAATTTTTTTAATTTTAATAATTAGTTAATATAAATAATGAAGAAAACCTAACTTATAAAATAAAATTTAAAAGATATCAAAATAAACTTACCCACAAAAATTAAAATAGAACCGGAAATATCCTGCCCGGAAACTTAATTTAAATAACAAAACTTGAAACTATAGTCTAATATTTTTTAAAAACTTCCTTTTAATTACTATAAATGTGGCAAAATCCTTAAAACAAAAAGTTTTCCTTATGAAAAAAATACCAAGAAAAATAAATTTAAAGTATTACTATTTTAAAAAACATTTTCATAAAGACTAAATTATGACTCCCTCTTTATCAACTAAAAAAAAAAAATATTAGTAAAAAAATTGAATTAAGTATTAAATATTTTGTCCTACTTAAATTGAAACTTTTTGTCGGTTTTTCAGTGTACTACTTGTAAATAACTATTTTAAAATATAATTTTTGAGACGAGCGAAATTTTCTATAGGCACTAGTTGAATAACAAATGCCTTTTATTTTATAAAAAATATAAAAATCATAAAAAAACAGTAACAAATCAAAATAAAATATATTGATAATCGAAAAAAAAAACATCTCATAAAATATTTAAAAAAAATCAATAAAAAAACAACGTAAACACAAAATGTAGTACATTCTTTAACCATCTACGTGTCACTAATACTTCCGTAATATTTCTCGAAACCCCAAAACAATATTTTATTATAAATTATTTATTTCACCTCGTAACGTTGCTGTCCGGTGTCGTCGACACCTCGAAAACACTAGTTACTGTAAAACAAGTTAATAAGTTTTACTTTTTTATTGGTTTTGTTTTTAATTTTCACTTTCTACCAATTTTGTCGCCCCCCCCCCTCAAATTTGCCGCTCTGAGCTGTTGCCATGCTTGAGCCCCCTAGATCAGGCCCTGGACGCATAGAAAGTAATCTAACAGGGTTAAGTCTGGAATCCCTTGCGGCCATCTAATTAATCTAACTTTTCTTATTCACACTGGATGACCCTAGTGTAAGAAATTTGTTATTCTGACTAAATGAGCGCAGTGGGGAACGTGCTTTTTCGGCGCCTTAGGCTACATGTATTTGCTGTATTTTTTGTCGAATTGTTAGTTTCAGTTATTAGGTGCTGTTAAGTACGCGATAATTATGTACGTATTGTTGTAATTGAAATTGTATTGTTATTATTGTGTTTTGTGCTTTAAGTTTCTACAGAGACTGATGTAGAATGTAGAAAAATTTTACGCATGAATGGCTCTGTGAACTAGGTACACGTGAACAACACATGTAAATGTTTTGGTGCGAACTCAGAACTGTCTGAAAATACTATTAGTAAGAGAGCTGGCAGACAAAATAGCGAATGATTATCAAATTTTTTTAATGATGCGACTCAATTCATTGGTCTTTGGATATGGCAAAACACAATAGTATTCTCAAAACATAGGTGTAATAATACCAGCCTCGCAGCTGGACATTATAATGACCTGCTTTTCTGGCCTGGCAGCAGAACTATAGCTGTCCAGCTGTGGTCCGGTCCTTGGAGTCTGCAGGTTTGCCACCCCTGTGCTTCCCCTAAGTAAGGGAGAAGCATTTGCCACATCACCTGCTGGCCTCGAGGGTGTCCGGACCGTCCTAGCCCGTGACTCTGAAGGAGTGCTTTCACCTGTGCCCTTTGTCGAAGGCTGAGTGGTTGGGGGTCTTTGCAGACTCCCCTGTTCCTCTACTCCTCCTTGCCGAAGCATGAACAGAGAGAGTGAAATGGGTTGTATTTTGGCCTCCCTTCTCGCCCATCTTGTTTTAGGACCCCTTATGTTAGAGGGTCGGTCTGCTCTGTGCGTTTGCTTACTAGTCCGGTACTCCTGACTTCCCTTGACGGAAATCCCAGAACTCGGCGTCGGTTGGCTGGCACCCGTCGAAACAGAAGAGGTTGAAACAAAGCCGATCAGCTATATCGCTCGAAATGAATCGCCCGGCACTGAACTTTTAGCCGTCTGCTCCTTCCTCCTGCTTCTGACTCTCTTCTTATAGACCTTTCTTTTTCTCTTCTCTTTCTGAGAGCATCCTCGGTGGCTTTGTCCGTGGTAGATCCTTTCGGTCCCTCCTCAGACTCGTCACTAAGAGACCTTAAATGATCTTCCTCCTGGCGAGGTATGGGCTAAGTGGCCACCACTTCCTCTTCTGAGCTAGGAAGCTTCAGTGCGACGGGTACGTTTACGTCTTTTCCTTATTCTTTTGTTTCCATATTTAATGTTGAGGGGTGTGTCTAGGTGTTTCAGTATGTAAGTGTAGGTGTGTATGTATGTAGTGTTTATGTATATGTATGCTTAGACTATCTTACTACTTGGATTCCTTCTTCTCTCGGTAGAGCACAAGGCTAGGCTTTATAACGGTGAGAAAGGTTGGCAGCCACTTGCGAAGCCCCCGAAGAAAGCAGCAGGGCGTTATTCCAGGCTGGCTATGCAAGATTGGGCCCCTATCCCCCCCCCACCCCCCACCAATATTTTTTTTTTTTTAGGGGGGGGAAGGGGGGGGAAAAAGGGGAAAAAAGGGGGGGGGGGGGGGAAAAAAAAAAACAAAAAAAAAAAAAAAATAAAAAAGGCCCCCGGGTTTAGGGGGGGGGGGGTAGGGGCCCTAAAAAAAAAAAAAAAAAAGGGGGGGTTGCCCCCCACCCCCCTTTTGTTTTTTAATTGTTTTTATTACCCCGGGGGGGGGGGTTTTTAAAAAAATTTTTTGGTTTAAAGGGGGAAAGGGGGGGGGGGGGGTTAAAACCCCCCCCTTGGGGGGGGGGGGGGTTTTTGGGGGGGTTGGGGGGGGGGGGGGGGGGGGGGAAAAACCCCCCAAAGGGAAAATTTTTTTGGGGGGCCCAGAGAGGAGGGGGGAAACCCAAAAAAAACACCCCAAAATTTTTTTTTAAAAAGGGGGGGGAAAGGGGGGTTTTTTGGGGGGGGGGGGGTTTTTTTTGGGGGTTTGGGGGGGGGGGGGGGGGGGGGGGGTTTTGGGGGGTTTTTAAAAAAAAATTTCCCCCCCCCCCCAGGGGGGGGACCCCCCCCCCCCCCCCACAAGGGGGGGGGGGGGGGGGGGGGGGGCCCGGGCGGGGCCCGGGCCCAGGGGGGGGGGGGGGGGGGGGCGGGGGGAAAAAGGGGGGGGGGGGGGGGGGGGGGGGGGGTTTTAGGGGGGGGGGGGGAAAACCCCCCCCCCACCCCCCCCCCCCGGGTTGGGGGGGGGGGGGGGGGCCCCCCCCCCCCCCCGGAAAAAAAGGGGGGGGGGGGGGGGGGGGGGGGAAAGGGGGGGGGGGGGGGGGGGGGGGGGGGGGGGGGGGGGGGGGGGGGGGGGGGGGGGGGGGGGGGGGGGGGGGGGGGGGGTGGGGTGGGGGGGGGGGGGGGGGGGGTTGTTTGGTGGGCGGGCGGTTTTTTGCCGGCCCCCCCCCAAGGGGGGGGGGGGGGGGGGGGGGGGGGTTTTTTTAAGAGGCCAGGGGAAAAAATTTTTGGGGGGTTGGGGGCTTTTCCCCCCCCCAAGGGGGGGGGGGGGGGGGGGCCCGGAAGGGGAATAAAAAAGGGGGGGGGGGTTGGGGGGGGGGGGGGAAAAAAGGGGGTGGGGGGTTTTTTAAAAGGGTTGGGGGAAAAAAAAAAAAATTTTTGGGGGGGGCGCGGGGGGGGGGGGGGGGTTTTTTTTTTTTTGGGGGGGGGGGGGCGCCCCGGGGGGGGGTTTTTCCGGGGGGGGGGGGGGGGGGGGGTTTTTTGGGTGGGTTTGGTGGGGGGGGGGTTGGGGTTGTGCCCCCCCCCCCCCGCGGGGGGGGGGCCGTGGCTTGGCTTTTTCCGCGCGGGGGGTGGGCCGGCTGGAAAAAAAAAAAAACCCCTTGGGGGTGGGGTGGGGGGGTTCCGGGGGCCGGGGGGGTTGGGGGGGGTTTTTTTTATTGGGGGGCGGTTTGTTTAAAAAAATTGGGGGGGGGCTTGGGGGGCCGTTTGGGGGGGGGAGGTGAAAACAAAGGGGTTTGGTTTTTGGTTTTGGATTTTGGTTCTTCGGCCCCCTTTTGGGGGGGCCCGTTTTGGGGGGGGGGGGGCTGGGGGGGGGTGGGGCTTGGCTTGGGGGGGGGTTGGTTTTGTTTGGGGGTTTTTGTTATATTTTTTAAGGGGGCGGGGGGGTTCTTAAGGGGGGCATTGGTGTTGCCTGGGATACTATCCGGCGGCATTGGATGTACCACCCCAGCTTCCTTCACTGCTACCTCTTCAACACATTCCCAATCCAGGAGTCCAAATCTCCCCCTGGAAGAGAACGAACCCAGGAGTCCTTTTGACCAAGTATTTGGGTATAGGTGTAAGGTGTATGTGTGTGAGTGGATCTTTCTTAGTCTGGCTCTTCCCCTCGGCCTGTCGGGCATGGGAGTTCCTATCGGTAGCTAAGCTACCGCCGGCATAGCTCTCAGTACATTTGAGCACCAAAACCCCCTAAACCGTGAGCAAGGTGATGATTCTTCAAGGAGGCATATTAGGTTTAAGTTTTTTATAGACTCTCGTGGTAACATATAATGTAACATAATATAATTTGTGATGTCACACGTGTAAAAACTGTGCTATTTCAAATGGTACTATTAAAAAGGGAGGGTTGATATTTTAAAAAATTGCCGTCATAACTTTTATAAAATATGTGATGTGGCCAACACATAACTTTCTTTTATCAGTATATATTATTATCCTGATCTAAAAAAATCATTCTATGTAATTCTTCACTTACCTCAATTAAATTTTAATAGCGTACCTTGAAATAGTTCATTAAAATTTTTAAATTATCAGCGTCATTCGATACTGTCAATAATAATTCATGCCATGTCATATATTTTAATAATTACCTCTTATTGACATTGACATTTTTATAACTAAATTAGACATTTCAATTGTCAAACTGTTAAATTTATCCTAACCCCATTTTATGAGGTTAAATCTGTAAAAAATTTCAGTTTACATTAGCTTTATTTAAATACGTGAAAAATATATTTTATTGGCTTGATATAGTAGAATGATTTGTAATTTTTCATCAAGAATATATTTTTTTGTAAAGGCAAATACAAAGAAGTTTGGATCCCGTGGACTTCCTTTTAGCTGGCCAATTTTGTTCATCGCCGAATTTATCATTGTCTTTGGCCTTTAGAACATACACACACGCACACGCACACGCACACGCACGCACGCACACACACACACGCACCGACAGACATCAATCGGAAAATAGTCAGAATGGATTCAGGAGAGTTAGAAACATATATATCAATCAAAATCTCGAGGTCGAAAAAAATCACGATTACTATACTTCCTTATATTAGGTATAAGAAAGTAAAAATGTTGAAAAACATATTTTTGTACTCGAAAAATAGTAAAATATATTTAAAAGCCGAGTTATCTCAGCGATTTTTTTGTTAGTCGATTTGTAACTATTTTATCAAATTTAAACATTAGATACTTTACGGACGCCCTGTTGTATTTTCAAAATTAAATATAGCTTGCACAAGGTACTCTGTAACAATAATCAACTAGAATTATCTGTCTCAATTAGTTCAATAGTTATGGGTTGTAAAACGGCAAATCAAATTGACATGAGCGCTGGCAGACAATTTTCCAGGGTGGAGCAAAAATAACATGCATGTTTTAATAAAAATATTTATTGACGAACATAAAAAATAAAAAGGATATTCTAAAAAATAAATGTGAACATTTAGGTACCTATTCTTGTTAATAATACTAAAATAATAATAATAAAACAAAAACAAACAAAAAATTGTGTGCATATTTTTTGTGTCCACTACACTGTGGTATAATGTATAAAAACGAAAATAAACTCTAAAAAACTTAAAAAAGCCATCCTCAATTATTACTTACAAACAAAACGACAACTTTGATAACACAAATTGGAATTTTTACTTCAGATAATTGTCAACACTGTCGCATCTTAGGAGACCTTGATCATGCATTCTTTGACCAAATACAAAGATGTCTCAACTAAGCTGGTTAAAAATGTTCAAAATTGTTGTGTTTATGCTTCATTTAATTTATTACACCTATTGTCAATTGGATAAAGGAAGATATATAACATTATTATTATTTTTTCAAAAGAAACAGAAATTATATTGTAGGTTAATTTTGCAAGCACCATGACTTTCCATGTGTTAGTTCTTCCAATCTACAGAGGTCTTCCCTGTATTGTCACAGTGATACAATGTTCTGATAGACACCAGGACAAGAAGTGTGTATCCCTGTCTATTATACCTATCGTTTTTCTTCTCATTAATTCCCATTTTTGAATTTAGGGTTGATATGATTAGTTTACTCTCTAGCGACTGGCTGCATGGACCCAAAGCAAAAATAAATTGAAAACATATAATCCTATTCTAAAACGCATATAAATATACACTCCTTCATTGGAAAAAAATACGAATTAAAAAAAAAAACGGAACATATCGCTATCCTTCAATGCCTGCTTGAATCAGCCCCTTAGACCGCAAGGTGTGTCTGTGGCGAGAGTATGAAAAACATAATTGCCAAATGTTGTCATATTTGCCTTTCTTGCTACACAATCTTGGGGAAAGAAATAAAAATATATGTTGGTTGAATTGAAAGCAAATCGATTAGTGTATTTCCAGTGATTATCTTGATATTTGATACCTTTCATCATTTTTCGGGGGTAACTGAGTAACTGCCCCTCCTGCCCACTAGCTGCGCCCATGCAAACCGACAAAATTAATAAAATTAATAGTTAAGCAAGTAGTAATTTATAATAAATAATTATATTAAATTTGGGTTAAACGTAAACGCTTATTTCGAATAAGATTTGGAATAATATTTGCATAAAAATAAAATTTTGAGTCCTTTTTATTTTTGGAAAATAATAGCTATCATGTTTTTTTGAGAATAATAAATTCCAGCTTACAGAACGTAATTACCTTAATTTTTTCAACATTTTCTTAAAATCATTTCTTATGGTAGAAAAGTTATGTGCATAGCAATTGATTAATGATAATGTACAGTTTATTTTAAAGGTATGGTATAAGAAATGTACAAACGCTCTGAAAATCATCCGATAAAGAACAGAGAAAGATGCCGCCGGCGCTGCGCCGCAGGCTGAAATAAATTGTATAAAGTTTATTTCAAACTTATTTGCAACATAAAATATCTGATGTGGCCAGCACATAACTTTCTTATACCAGCTACTATATCATCTTGATCTAAAAAAATCATTCTGTTGAATTCTTCACTTACCTCAATTAAATTTTAATAGCGTACCTTGAAATGTTTCATTAAAATTTTTAAATAATTAATTATCAGCGTCATTCGATACTGTCAATAATAATTCATGTCATATATTTTAATATTTCTATTGACATTGACATTTTTGTAACTAAATTAGACCTTTCAAATGTCAAATTGTTAAATTTATCCTAACCCCATTTTATGAGGCCAAATGTGTAAAATATTTCAGTTTACATCAACTTAATTTAAGTACTTGGAAAACATTTTATTGACTTGATATTGTAGACATGATTTATAATCTTCCATTAAGAATATATTTTTTTGTAGTCAAATACAAGAAAATTTGTGTCCCGTGGACCCCCTTTCAGCTGGCCAATTTTGCTCATCACCGAATTTTTCATTGTCTTTGGCTTTTAAAACAAGTGTACCAAATTTGAAAGCTTTATTTCAAAAACTGTGGTTGTTATCGTGATACTGCAGACATGCGGACAGATTTTTGTTCCATAAAGTTATGTTTTTTTCATTACAATTCGTCAAGATTCGTCCAGAAATGCAATAACATTTTTTAATTTTTTTCCCAAAATTGTGCCTTTTTACTTCTTTCATTCATTATGTTTCTTCTGGTGGTACTACATTCACAAAATTTAATGTGTCACCTAAAATGTTGTTTAAAATCTTAATTGCCAAATTTGGGAATTCTCCCACTAGTATTTTTTGAGTTATCGCGGATACACACATACATACACATATACACGTTTTGAATATATTGTGGGGTCTGTATTTTACCAACTGTGGGACAATGAAACTACACACGTGACTTCTAGATTTATCTTTGCATCTAGTGACTAGTGACGTATTGATACACTCCATTAAACTCTACTTTTTCTGTGCATCACTACTATAGAAATTTATCACAACTTATTGATACATGTTAAATAACCCCACAAATATTTTTTTGACTACAATTTTAATGAGAAAAATAAAACTCAAAACATTAGCAAATATTTATTTGTCCACTATAGGATGTGTTTATTATAAACCTCACAAACTATGGGTTAACAGAGTGTAATTTGTATCAACAGCTTATGTGATTAGCACCAAAACACTGTTTCTCCAACCAGTTAGCATTACTTATTTGGAGATCGTTAAAACAGTTTTAAGCCAACTTGGTTATTTAACTCTCATCGACAGTAGTGTAAAGTACAGGTATTAATTGAAACGATTTCAGTATAGGACAAGTTATATGGTTAAATATTATTATCATTTTTACAAAAAAATGACCTTAATAAAATTTTAGAGATCAAATTCTATAAACTTTTCCTCATATTTTTTACTCTATTAATAACCTCTACTTTTTATCTTTACCACCCCTGCATGACCAGGTTCAGTTGTCTAGGAGCATTCCTGCAAACTGAAAAACATCCTGTTTGGATTTTCCTTTCTTAAAAATTATAATTTTAAAAAAATTTTAAAATACTTATTACACACAAAAGCTGTTACCATTTTATCGAGTTATGCTAGATACTAGAATAAACTACACTTCTTTAAATAACAATAATAAAAAATATAATAAAATAATTTAAAAATATTATTTATTTAAAAAAAAAAAAATTTAATAAATTATTTTTAATATAACTTAATTATAAATCAAACACTATAACTTCTATATTTTTTATAAATTCGTTAAATTAAATAAAAAATTTGAAAACTAGCACACTATATAATAATAAAAAATATATATTTAAACAATAAAAAATAAAATAATAATATAAACTTAATTCCTTTGATTAGATCCCTTTAAATAAAAGAATATTGATACGACACTAAAATTTCTTGAGTACCCAACATAAAAATCAAAAAATAAAAATATATTTTTTTAAAAAATAATTTGAGAATAATAATCCCTTTAATCTTTTTATTTAAATAAATTATTATTACTAATATAAATTTATTTAAAACCATTTTACAATTTAAATAACTTTTTTTTTTGAAATAAAAAAAAAACACCATACTAACTAAAATGAGGCAAAATCACAAAAAATTGTGGGGACGCGTGTATGTCCCCATATTAAATGTCCTCACGAGTCTGTAAAATTCAGGCACCCAAAAAAATAAAATCGAAATAGTAAAATTAGGAGTTTCAAAACGTACATATATATCAATCAAAATGTCGAGGTCGAAAAAAATCACGATTATTATACTTCCTTATATTAGGTATAAGAAAGTAAAAACGTCGGCTTATTTGATCTCTTTATCGCCGTCAAAGAAACCGATGTTTTTTACGTTGCAAATAAATTTGAAATAAACTTTATATATAGCGATGTGCTTATAGGTTTACGTAGGTTAGGTAGATATAGTGCAAACAACTTCCATATTTTTAATATTCAATAATAAATCAAAAATATCATTGTACCAAAAAGTTAAAGGAACTAAAGGAATCCAAATCAAAAATACGCCTACCAATCAAGCAGAAACAATGTTGAGGCAGATTTACGTTACATATGTTTACAGCTCGGTTTACAGTCTGCATGAGTGTCTGCCGTATTATTATTATTATTAGTCTAATCTGATGGAACAAAAATATACATAGGATTAAAAAATTTTAAGTTGCATTTTCATTCATAATTCCCATTTACTACAACAGGTCATGGGCGTCGCCTGCAAAACATCCAGGGGGGAGCAAATTTTTTTAGAAATGCGTCTGAACGTGTATTCACAGTGAATAATTATTTTTCTTTTTGTAGAATGAAAAACAGATTATCTGAAAAATATAACTTAAACATTAGTTTTGTTAGTATCGCTGCAATGTATCGGCATTGGCATTTGATTTAATTGCCAAAAACGCGTATACTGTTTTTGTTTATATAGGAACGCGACACTTGTATAGTATACCCAATAGATATAAGATAATTGTTTTATTACCTACCCTTTGTATGCATCGGTTTATTCCTTTATTGGCGCCCGCAGGAAGCGAAATCGATGCTTTTAATACTTGATAATAAGAATTCTTTTATAACTATTGCGTCTACTTTGTTTTGACGAAAAGCGGCTTAGGACTTTCCATACACGGTTTTTTCACGGGTCAAGAAAAAATATCAGCTCTAGTTACTTTATCCATAGAACATGAAATGTTTGCAGCAATCAATTTAAGTAATGCTATTAAAAAAATTGTTTGTGACCAAAGTGCGAAAAGTGTTCTTTTAATAAATAGTCACAAAATTAATTTAATGTATATGAAGTATTGATTCTCCATATAATAAATTTTACACCATATAAACGTAAAAACGGGAATTGCAAAAAAGATATCGGAAGAAATTATACGAAATGATAAAAACAGAAGACGAAGACAGAAATAAAACGAAATTTCCATTATACTTTCACCACCTATTTCCTATTTTACATAAGACTTGCTCTTTCTTCAGTTTCTTCTAAACGACTTGGAAGACTTATTGCAAGATGTGCCCCTTAATTTGTTGCGGAGACACTGAAATCAAATGCATACTTTGAAAATCAAGTAAGAGAGTGGTCAAACGAAAACTACCCGGAGCGTTGGTTGATAGGTCGGATGGCATACGCCAATTTTGCTGAATTGAATCTTGGTGTGGGACCAGTACTTTTTCCGCCCCGCTCGCCAGATTTAAACACATTAGATTAACAATTTTAAAAAAACTACAGAACACCCCTTGCAACTCGCGACGAATTAATTCTGAGAATAGAAAATATTTGGCATGAGTTCAGGCAAAACCAAGACATGTTGATAAATGCCATAAACTTATCATTTCGACGTTTTCAAAAATGTATTGTGAACAGGACAACGTTCTGATACCTCGCCCGAGCGCGTCTCGAAAAAACTTTTTTCATAAAGTCAGGGCGTATGATGACGTTACACCTCGACAAGTACGATTTTACCATTCTGAAATCATTTCCAGACGACATCTTTTCATCCTAATTTGAACTGATGAATATTGCCTGACATGCGTGTTGTCAATTTTTGACGGTATAAAATTAAATCGTCTGTAAGGACATGGCGAATTTTCTATTTAGCTGCTCATAATTTTAGTACAAGTTTTTTTATAATATTTGACCGATAATAATTAAAACAGAAATAGTTGAAATTATTAAGTGGAAATTACCATTTAGAGAGTAGAAATTTTAAAACGAGATGTGGAAACCGATAATTTTACTATATAACAGAGCTGTACTAAGTACAAGAAAAAAGTATTTAATACAAATACATTTATGGAAAATATTTAAGTACAAATACAATTATTTCAATTTGAAAAAGTACTTAAATAAAGTACAATTACTTTCCGAAAAATGTATTTAAATACAAATACAATTGTAATATTTCAATCTAATAATAATTTTACTTTCTCTATAAATTTAAATTGTATAACAACTAATTTAATATTTTTTTATTTGAAAAATAAGTCACAATACTTATTGTACTAATAATCTCAATATATTTAAATTTTTATACCAAAATATAACAATATTTCTTTTTTCAATATTTTTTTAAATTATTTTCTAACTACTATTTAATGAATGAAATATATATAACTAATATTTCTTAAAAAAAATTATATTTTTTTTGCTATAATTTTTTTTTTTTTTTTATTTTTTTTTTATTTTTTATTAAAAAATATATTGTTTTTTCAGACATTATTATTTAAACCCATATGTTTTAAAAATTATTTGAAAAATATAAAAAAATTAAATATTTTTAAATTTAAAAAAATTTTAAATATTTAAAAATATATATTCATAAAATATTTTTTTCCTTTATAATAAATAATTTTAAAAAATTAATTTCAAAATATTTATATTTTTTAAATAAAAATAATTCAATAATGAATTTATTTCAAATTTCTATTAAAACCAAATATTATTAAATTTTATAAAATATATCTAAAAATATTATAAATATTAAATATTTTTATATATAAAATACAAATATTTTTAATTAAAATTCTTTTTTTAAATTTCAATAATAATACTTAAAAATAAAATTAAAATTTAAAAAATTTAAAATATTATTTATTCATAAATTAACTTTTTAAATAAATTAAATATAAAATATTTAATAATAATAATAATAAATTATTTTTTTAATTTTTAATTATTAATCCCTTTATTATCTCTAAAATTTATACCCATTTTTACTTAAAAAAATAAAAATATTATTTTTTTTTTAATTAATAAAAAATATTTTATAAATATAATAAAACTTATTTAAAATAAACTTTTTTTAAACTAAATTCATATAAATAAATTTTAATTTTAAATTTTTCCTTTTTTAATTTATTTATAAAATTAATTTTTAAATAATAATTAAAATTTAATATATATAATATTTTATATTAATTTAATTAATTATTAAATTAATAAAATATTATTTTATATATTCTTTATATAATAAGAATTTTTCATTTTTTTGTCCTTAAATATACATGCCGAAAGTCCCTCCTTACTTTTTCAATGTGGTAATATTTAGATAATCGGGGTAGAAATGATGTGACGCAATTAGGTGACGTCCCACTCTACCTAGGATCACCCTCCGGGTATCAGAACGTTCTCCAGTGTGGATTGCATTTGTTTGAGCATCTTCTTTAATCTTCTTGTGCTTTTTTTGTTATTTTACAATAATTTTTTTTTTTTAACCATAAGTAGTTTTCATTTTATTTATAAACGTATTTCCATGGTTAACTCAAAATAATACTTCCCTATAGCGGGTGTTGCATGCTTTTGAAAAAAAAAGATTATATCTCTGAAAATATGCCCTTAGACTAAGATCTGTAAAAGCGCGTCTTATTCCAATGAGAATTTTGAAAATATGAAAAAAAAATTGAAAAATAAAAATCAGTGGTATCCTCATTTCTTGAAATAATTCCGATACATAACCTTACTGCACGCCACTGTTATGTCATATTTGGGTGAACATAATTTCAAAAACAACTCTATATAATGAATGAAGGTGTGCATAGACAATTTTGTTTGATTTGCTCCTTTTTCCTAGAAGATATGATGAAAAATGATGTATTTGTATTATTTATTGTAAACTTTGACACGCTGTATCTTTCTTAGAAAGCGAGTGAGAGGTATATATGTCATATTTCACATTTTTCCAAATTATAATAACCAGGAGAGCATTTCCCAAAGTAATGAAGATTAAAAAAATTGAAACAACGAAAAGTTTTTAAATACTGACAATTAGGTTTATTTAATTACCTTAAGTACACTAAATAAACTCGTAATACAGAAACATTTTTTGTTTACACAAGAAAAAGTAAAAAATATATACAGGTATGTGTGCATGTATTAATAATTATATCTTTTTGCGAGTCTTTTTGTGTATGAAATATATTTATACAATACGCAATAAGTTATTTACCTATTTTATTATAGTTTTGATATATCCATTTAAACCTAGTAGGTATAACTAACTTTTACAATCCTCTCAGACTGTTAACAAAAAACGCGTAAATCGCCCCAGTAAAAACGTAATGGTCATTAAATTAAAACGAGCAAATATGAGGTCAGGGTGAGTTTTTTTGAAGAGTAAATAGAGGGCGGTTTCGCGCGCTATCGGGCCGGTATAATAGTTTGTTTATTTCCCCACTGTTCACCGGCGATTTCCCGACAGCCCTGTCACCTTATCCATCCGTACTTGTGCTTAACATCCGCGCTCTTCTATGCAAAACATTACAAAGTAGATCAATCTGTGATCCTCGGGAACGCATGTCAACTTATCTGAACTCATTAAAATTATTAACAGCCCGCTTTGAAAAGTTCATGTTATAAAAGTGAAAGAGAAAACATCAATCAAGTGATCGGTGGTATTTATATCGTGTTTTGTTGACCAACAAACATCGAAAATGACCGTAAAAGAGAATAATTTATCGGTAACTACCAGTTAGTCGCCATCTTTCTCGTGAGTTTTTCTCATACGACTTATTTTAAATTTAATTTGGGATAATTATGCTGATTGACTGTTGAAGTTTTGTGGTTTTTAAAAGTGTGGAATATTCAACAATTGAAGGAGGGATTGCTAACCCCTAAAATCCAGAGGTAAGTCGATGTATTAAATCTTTTAAATCTCGTTTCGATTCTATCTATCCACACACAGACATTACTTTTTATTACAAATATTACATCTATTGTGTAGCCATTATGATTTCACAAAGGTTCAATTAAACCTATAATTGTTCATTCATTTATTACAGGTTTATATGTATTTTAAATATCGTTATGACTATTTTTTAAAAGGATATACAATGCAAAATGTTTTGACGATAATAAAAACTTGCTTGACTTTTATTATAATAATTAAAATAATTGTATGTCTCCTAATAAGGCAGTAAACTCTAGTGAATATAAGTTGTTTTATGTCAAAGGCAAGGTATTGGTAAAATGTGTTAAAATATTTAAATTTGGGTACCTAGCTAGAATGTAAAATTAATTTTACCAATTTGTTTTTATTTTGAGCATACCGACTAGTAAATTATTCCAATCATCATATTACACACAGTACCTATGTGTCTACAATAATTATTCGTCGAAAATATAAAATGAAAATGTCAAGTATAAAAATAGCAAGGGTGTATTAAAGATGTCCACGTTGATTCGCGAGTAGATAGATATATTTTCCGTCAGAACATCAAGGGATACGATTTCATCGTAGTTCGATAAATTATTTTATTTATTCGTTTCTAAAAATAACTATAATGCTGTCACGTGATTTGTTATAATTTAATATGTAATTACATTAAACATAATGTGGATAAAGACAAGTTTACGTTAGTACATAAATCAATAAACAAAATACTCGTACGAAAAAATTTAGTTGCTTTATATCCTCGAGAACATATGTATTTTGAAGGTGGCCTTTTGTGTTGTAAATGATTTGTTTTAGAGGATGGATGTGCACAAAGTAGGCCATATTTAAATTTAGGATGCCAGGTGTAGGCAGGAAAATCCTATTCTTAACAATTCTCGTCACTTTTGATAAAACTGTACCAAATATTTTGAACAACGATGTATGTACAATATCTATAATAGTTTTACAAATTCTAAATACAAACACGCAACATTTTTATTTAAAGACACGTCCACGATTTTTGTTACCATGTCGTTTTACAGCTATCTCTATTGTTAATTGGCTTTGTATTTTTTATTTGTTAATGTGGCGGTCAAAGGTGAAGTGGAAATGAATAATTATCTTGCTAGTATTGTTTATATTAGGTCATAATATGTCAGGTCTGAAACAGTGATTGTTAAACTTCTTTTTCTTAAAATCAGCTGTTTTTGACATTCAACAACTCGCTCATCCAAAATTATACACTTTATTAAAAATATATATTTTTTTAACAGTTGCGACAATTTTTAAGTCTCATTCGAGGTCTAACGTTAGTGTTGTAAACTTTTAGTGTGAATGAACAAATATGTCTTTACAGAGCATCTGCATGAGTCACGTGACCCTTTATCTCCTCTGTGCTTTCAGTTTGGAGCTCGGTTTGGAGAATAGTCTTGTTTATTTGCATGCAAATTGTCAAACTGACAGCAAGTTTTAAATGTTGTGTATACTTGTAGTATTTTAAAAACTAAAGCCAATAGGTATCTTAAATAAGTCTTCCTCCACATTACCTACAGATTTAAAATCAAATCTGTTCAATAAGCTTTTAATAAACTCGTGTCATGACAACTTATTGACAACTTTTCATATTGTTATTGTAAATGTGTAACGTATCAGACGCAGATGTTCTTATAAGGCTCAAAATAAGGCACATTGAAAAGAGACAAAGGGGTCTCTCGTAAATTAACTTGATTGCCCCAGTGATGTTTCCGTCCTGTTTTAAAAAGTTTAGGAGAACAAGACAATAGGATCGGGTTGAAACTGATAACATTTACGAAAGTCTCCAAAGTTGCACAAAACGTAGGATTACCAACCGTACCTTTTTGGAGCAACTAATATTAGGTACTCTTACTTTTCTGTTTTAATCCCAAATGTACACTTTTTTGATATGGAACAAACTCAGATCAACATAAAAGAAACTTACTCAAAAAAGTCTTCTCACGAAACAAAGTATACAACACTATCTGTTAATGCTTCTAATTTCCTGTATTAAAATCTTCCAATGAGTAAAAAAAAAGGATATGTCCTATGGTCAAATAAAAAACAAAATACAGCATGAAGCTCTTTGAATTCTGTAACATAGTACAGCAGTTGATGGAATTTTTGTTTGAGTTTATTTACACCTAATACAGGCATGTTATATAAAAAAAATGTATTTATTGTAATCTGTATAATATATATGTATCGTTTTTCATTTGTACTCTATTCTATCTGACCCGAGGACAGACTCACTTGTGCCCGAGGTCTGATCTAAGTTGGTAAGCCTAACAAAACGACTTAAGTGGCAGTGTTGGCAATTGCTTAACACCTTATTGCTTATGATTGTCAAATGGATTTGAAAAGTGTGACGTAATTTACATCCAATTCACAGTTACCAACAGTGAAAAGTTTCCAAACAAATCTGCAGGGAAGTGATAGTTGCGTAGGTTTATTGTGTTGACGAAGACGATCTAATTTCCACGAGATGTAAATCTAACTACTCACCCCAGTGTTGCCATCTGTGTATAACAAACTATCCCACGCGCAAGCATAAAATATCCCATATTTTCTTCAAGAATCCCTCTAAGTTTAAATCATGTTCCAATTAGTTTAAATTATGTACCTAGTAAAATATTATAATATAAAATAAAAATTAGTTAGTAAAACATAAAAAATGTCAGACTTTATATAGATACTGAAAATCTCCTATTTATAACCTCGAACCATATCAATTTTTCGGGGAAGAATATAATAGAGCATCTGCGGCACATGACCTTATGGGCGTGGGTAACTTGCTTGGAGGTAAGACTATGAAGAGGCCATAACCTCAAATGCTATGGTCACATAATAGTTTGGTGATTGGTTGTAATATTTTATTGTGAACGTATTCCTGTGTTTGCTATCAGAAAATTTGGTTTTGATCATGTATAGTGATGTTATCACACGCCAGTTGATTTATATTGTTTATGATTATCAAGGACTGATGGAATTATATAAAACTGACACTGTGTCTTGCCACGTTATTTTAACAACCATCACACTACAAAAGCTTTGGCGTTTTAATTAAAAATATAAGAATTGAAAGTTAATAAATGCAATGGTATTTTTATATTAATTATAAGAAACTGAAATGAGGTTGTGATTTGTTATTTGTTTATCCTCCAAGCAACGACCTTGAAAACCGTGACATCATGTGCAGATGCTCTATTTCATACGTATAATATTAGGTTCAAGTTCATCACATTTCCACTAGACCAGAGTGGCACCCAAATGAACCAGCACAATATTTGTTGATTCCCTTTATGACCACAAGTTGGTGGGGATGATCAATTAAATAAAACAAAAGCAGCGATCAATAACAAAAGAAATATTATTTAATTCATTTATTGCAAAGTTTTCAAAAAATCCCACAAAATTAAGTGAATATCTCTTTGTCCCTTGTGGACCTCAAAAATCCCTCGAATCGAGATATGCCCCTCAAGATGACAACACTGACTCATCCTGTATATCTGTTAAACTTTCCGAATGAGTTTTCATGAGATCTAAATCCCAATCCCACGAGTTCTAATTTCTACGAAATCTAATTCTCACAAGATCTAAAACACCAATGTCATTTTCCCATGAGATCTAACGCATCACTTTGTATATCTGTTCGGTTTTCCGAACGTGTTTTATCTCCATCGGTTTTATCATTTTAATAGGTAGTAATAATTTACATAATTTTAACAAGCTGTCCATTATTAACCCACTGTTTTCATTCATCTGACGTTGGTGAATACGGCGATTAAGTTAACACCTGTATTCATCATTCCATAGATAACTCTCTGATGAAAACTAACAACAATTTACTATTTAACTAGTTGATACTATTTTGTATTAACCAATGAAAATAAGCATCAGTAGTCCTGGAGTGGGCTGGAACCTTTGATGTGAAGATAACACTGACGTAGTTTTCCACGAAACACCAAAACACTATATACTGCACTCGACGCGCGTTTCGCCAACCAAGTTGGCATCATCTGGAGATGATTAAAACTAGTTTTAATCTCTCCAGTTTTAATTTGATAATCAAACAATTGATTAATAAAAAGTAACTAAAGTTGAATATTGGTAATAATCACTCGAAGCTAACTTGTTGTTTATTATTTAACCAAAAATTCGAGCAAAAATTGTTTAAAATTGAGTCTGTTACCTGGGTTAACAGACTGTTAGTTAACTATTCTTGGTGAATATGGCTGCGGCAACGTTTATTTGAAATGATCTCGTGGCATATAAGAATCAAGCATATTAAGATTTGATTTATTATTGAGATAGGTTGATTCCCATTGTCTAATGGTTCTTCTACACCCAATAGTAACTTGGAGAGATGTTTCACAATTCTTTGTCATTACTAGCGACTAAGAGAGACAGGTCCAATACTTTGTCTCCCGCTCCACAATTCATGCGCGAGTGTGCGACGTCATACCATACTTATCAGCTTGAGCGGCATTTACATTTACGAGTAACCAGTATACGAGTGAGATACTCGTAAACAAAATCGTAAATATAAACGCGTATTCGTATAAGATTTCTTATATAGTACGCGTTTACATTTGCATTACACTTTACGAATAACTCATACGAGTGAGATACTCGCAAACAAAATGGTAAATATAAACGCGTACTCGTATTAAGATATCTTATACGAATACTCGTTTACATTTATGATTTAGTTAACGAGTATCTCACTCGTATACGGGTTAGTCATAAATGTAAATCCAACAAGCTCGCACAACACTGATTGTTGAATACCGATGGATCGGGAAAAGATTGCATGTTTTCGTTGCAGATTCGCTGAAATGTTGTACCACCTTTTATCGCTTCAGTATTTGGTTCGCTCTCGGGTTCGCCATTTCGTTTGCTGGTATGAACGTAACTTTACATGCGCAGCATTCAGAGGCGTAGAGGCAACTAAGGCAACGACTCAATGCGCCGGTTTTGAAAATAATGTGCAATTACAGTTGGAAAATAAAAGCAAGTCTACCTGTTTTTTTTACGGTGATTGTATTATTCTTCATATATAACTTAAATTGATTTATCAGCAGAAGCGTTTTATTTACACTAGATAATTTTAGATGTTAACTTAATATTTTAGCTTTACGTCTTCTTAAATGTTCGTATAATGTTGTAGAAACATGTAAAAATGTAATCGATAAATTCATTGTAATATTTATATTACAACAAAATAATAATTACTTTATTTGAATTTTGTCAGCACAGAATAAGTGTACACTCTAAATAAGGCTTTCTAATGCTGTTTTGAGATTTTTCTGGAACATTCCATTATTAAAATAGACGTGATATCAACATTTTACGGATTTTATAGTGTAATAAACTTTATTCTGAAATTGATTTACGTGTCGTGAGTTAATGCCAACAACAAGAAGTATGGCGGAGAAGCAAACACAGGACATGCTTGCAGCATTGTTACAACGGATGGACGAACAAAGAAAAATTATGGAAGATCAAGAAAGAAAGCGACAGGAAGAGAAAGATGAACAAAGAAAGATTATGGAAGATCAAGAAAGAAAGCGACAGGAAGGGAAAGATGAACAAAGAAAGATTATGGAAGATCAAGAAAGAAGACGACAGGAAGAACAAGAGAGAAGACGACGGGAAGGAAAAGAACAAGAGAGAAGACGAAAGGAAGAAAATGAAGACCAAGAGAGTATACGACAGGAAGAAAAGAAGAACAAGAGAGAATACAACAAGGAGAAAGACGAACAGAAAAATTATGGAAGCTCAAGAAAGAAAACGACAAGAAGAAAGAGAAGAACAAGAGAGAAAACGACAGAAAGAAAAAGAAGACTTAAAAAATTGATGAAGGGCCTGGAAATAAGACGATTGGAGGAAAACGAAGATATAAAAAGAAGCCTAGAGGAACAGCAGGCAGCCATTTTCTCTCTGACTGAAAAATTTAAAGTCGATGTTATAGAAAAAGTGGGTGAAGTGGAAGAACAAGTCAGTGAAGTTAAAGAAAGAGTCTGTCAAGTAGAGGGAAAAGTCAGTATTGTTGAAGGAGAAGTAGCTCGGCTCAAGTAACAATTAAGGGGGAGGAGTGGCCAATTGATACTGTCGTCTGGTGCTAGGTTACAACCACCTTCCTTCGACGGTCAAAATTCATGGTCAACTTATAAGAGACAATTTGAGGCAGCTGCACGTTCAAATAACTGGAACGATGAGGAAAAAGCAACAGCATTGGTATTAGCACCAAGGGGCCAAGCATTAGACCTGCTCCAACTAATTCCTGCCGCACAGCAACACAACTTTAGCATTTTGGAGGCAGCGTTAGAACTAAGATATGGCGACCAACATCTCACCTAAGTATATCAGGCTCAGCTCAAATCACGCAGACAACGAGATGGAGAAAGCCTCCAGGAGTTCGAGGCTGCGGTAGAAAGATTAGCCCATCTAGCCAATCCTGATGCACCAATAGAGTTTCAACAACAATTAGCAGTTGGAGCATTTATTGATGGAGTAAGAGACCAGGAGGTTAAGCGAATCCTTAAGTTAGCCAGGCACAAACGAAGTAATGAGGATTTAGTACATGCCCTTGAGATTGAGGCTGCTTATGAAGATACCACACAATCAGACCAGAGAGTGCGAGCCATGGCTGTGGAGGAGACCCCGGCAGATAAAACCATGCAAGTCGTATTAACCGAGTTACAAAAGTTGATCGCACAACTATTGACAAAGATGAATTCCCAAACGAGACGAGAACAACAAAATAGCGGTACCCCGAATGGAGGTATCCGCTGTTATAAGTGTGGCAAATTGGGCCATATTAAGAGAAACTGTCATGAGCTCAACATTCAAGATGTAATGTCCAAAGTACAAAAGACCATACAATTCTGATAAACTCGAATCTCCAGCCGAGACAAGACCAACAGCAAAGTAGTGGGAGACAGAGCGGAGGAGGCATGCGCTATTATAAGTGTGGCAGAGCGTGCCATATTCAGAGTAACTGTCGTCAGCGCAGCCCTGAGAGGGTAAATGTCGCAGTAATGGAGAAACCACAGGAGAACTGGCGAGCTGGTGCTTCGGGGAATATGGCAGATGGCCTTTCCAAAAGACCGTGTCAAAAAGACTGCAAGCCTTGCCACCGTGAGGAAAAAACTGCAAAATGTATAAATAATAATGAATACTGTTAAGATTGATGTTCTGGATTATTGGACATAAGAGTCGTTAAGGTAAGCGCAGTTAAACGATAAGGAAACTGGTCCTATGCTGAAATGGAGAGAAAGAGGAACACGATCCGATTGGAATTACATTTCAAGTAAACAGTCGTGAAGATGTGGAGGCTTGGTGCCGCCATGTGAAGTTTGCCCGGCAAGAATGGGGCCACAAATAAGAAATAAGCAATATAACGCCAGGTCTCCTTTTGAGCGAATTGCAATAACAAGTGACCGTATGAAGGCTTGTTATAATCTTAAGGCTAATTCAGGAGGGTATCAGGTGGGAGAGTTGGTTTGGCTATATAACCCTCAATGAAAAGAAAGACAGGTCCCCGAAGCTTCACCATCTTTGGGAAGGACCATACACTGTCGTCATCAGAATAAACGACGTCGTATACCGAATTCAGCAAATTCCAAAATCAAAGATGAAGGTGGTGCATATAGAAAGACTAGCCAAGTATGCAGGGAACAATGAAGACAGTAATTAATCTATTGTTATTAATTGTTAATTAGTAGATAAAGTAGTAATTGTTACCTGGATTTTCAATCAACGAATCTACGAGTATAGGTGTTTGTGTGGATAGCAAACACTTAACAATATATTCATTGTTATAATTTTCTATTAATATAAGCAGATGGTCACTGGTACTACCAATGGACCTTCAGCACAAGAGGTTCAAATAGATTGGGACATAATACCTCAAGAAGACATTTGAAACATATCTCGCAAAATTGGAGAGTATGTAAGATTACGTGAAGCACCAATTCACTTTTAATTTTGATATAGATGCCGCTGTCCAGTCGTAATGAAAATTTAATCAGTTGGTACTCTTTCTAAACCTAACTCTTTAGAGAAATCATTAACCCTTAGCTAGTGTGGTGGGGTATGGTATGACATATTATATAGATTGTGGATATTTTGTCGGGGTTCATTTGTGTATGGGCTATTTTGACGAAGCTATTGTCGAAGCTATTTTTATCGGTGTTTTTTGTGTTGGACTATTTTGTCACGGTTTCAAGTAAAAAAAAGTTATGGAGACGAGTTGAAAATGATGCTGAAATGTTGCAAACAGCGCAGTTTACTTTTTTACGCCAAAATAAACTTTGTGTGTTTATAATCTTGTTATTAAACGAAATTTCTGTTGTCTTAAAAGCCCTAAAATAAATTGAAACCCAAATGTACTGCCGCGTCTGGTGATGTTCTAGCTTTTCTTTTAAAGGACTGCGCAATAATATTCGCAATCCCATTTATTTTTAACCTATCGTTACGCTTTGAAACATTTTCTGAAATATGGAACAATCAAGAATATGTCCTATTTTTAAGAGCAATAAAATAGCAGACAAGAAATAAAAAAAATATATAAAACTAAAGATATACTGAACAATTTCTGTAACGGTTTTGAAATTGTATTGTATGATATTATTTTTTTTGTCATTTGCCCTAATCAGCAACGGCGGTTCGTGAATCAAGAGATAGGGAGGTCAATTATAAAAGTTTACTGTATTATCTACCTTTTAAAGTGATTTAAATTCCAAGTCGATCCTCCGGTCTTTATGAGATGCAAAGTGGTCAATAACTTTTTCATTAAAGTCTTTTATCTTCTTTATTAATGACCTTTCCATGGTAAGCATAGCTAAAGAAGATAACCTTTCCTGACCTATGGTATTTCTTAAAAATATCTTTATTCTTTTTAAGGTGGAAAAACAACGTTCACTTTCGACGGTAGTCATAGGGAGAGTACACAAGATTTTTAACAGTTTGACACTTTCAGAAAAAGTATTGCACAAATTATTGTTAATAAAAAGCTGTAACAAAGCAACTGCACCTTCACTATTGCAAAAACCTTCTCGGCTATATAATACTTCTATTTCAGTTTTAAGTTTCAAATGATTTATGACTGGATACTCCGTTTTAACTAATAATTTAAACATATCTTGAGGAAAGCTTTTTTTATAATCTTTAAATCGATCTGCGTGAAATAACTGAGACACTGCTAAATGATTACTGAAGCCAAACCTGTTTTTGATCTCAGATGTAATTATATCACAAACTTCTAATGAAATTCTCCCTTTTTGATTCTTCCGTTTTACATCTCTGGGCAGACTGCATGGATGTCTCCTCCAAATAGTTATTCAAAATTTTATTTCTGATGTCTTCAATTTTACTATTAAAAACGCCAATTACACTTATTTACTGTTATGACATCGATATTACATTTTTGTAATTGATTGAACAATATATCACAATGAGGCATAACTAAGTGAAACAAATTTAACCAGTAAAGAAAATGTTTATTTTGTAAGTAGTTTTTTAAACCAATAGCTTGGTTTAGAGTGTTGTTTTCTGATTCATTATCAATGATTTTTTCTAAACAATCTAATTATTCTGTTCGATAGGTATAAACAGTCTCTATGCAGTCTCTTGTATTAAAATTCCATCGTGTTGGAGCAGCTTTAGGTAATATTACCTTAACAACATTATCTAACACGGCTGTTCTTTTTGGCGATTTTCCAAATGAAGAAAAACTATGTAAATTAGCAAAAAAAAATTTTATGCTTTTATCTTGACTTGATGCTTTTTGTAAAATTAAATTTAGTTGATGAGCGTAACAATGAATAAAATTTGCTGAAGGATAACTTTTTTTAATTAAACATACCTATTAACTTCTTTTTTCTTATCAAGAGATGTTTGCTTTATCGTCATATTAGGTTTTGGACGGCCACCACCTTAAATTTCATTCGGTCTTCATAACCCAACTTATGTCCATCTTTCAGTTTTAATATATTTTGTACAACACATATTTAATAGTAAACACCAAAAACACTGTTTTACTTAATTTCACGACAAGTAGAGATTTACTAATAAAATGTTCACAAATAAAAACATTAAAAACAACGCGATAGAATTTATCGACCAACGCGTACCTAGCTAACATTAAGACTGGTGACTAGCGACTGCTGCACCAAATTTCGTGCGTTACCGTGTCAGGGTCGTCAGGGCCATTGGCCCCTCCAGTGTTTTCTGTCTCGTTTGCTTTCTGACGATTCGCGCATAAGTCTATTTCACTATATTTCGTTATAAATTCGGTCCGTAGCTAGCTTTGAGGACACGTTGTAGATTGACCCAAGATTTTTAAGTTCTATAAATGAATAATGTAATGATCTAGATATTGGAATAGTATGGTGCATAGAATGAACTAGAAAGTTTTTAAGAATATTAAAAATATATATATTATATATTTTTAAACTTCAGAAAATGAATAGCTCTATTTTTTTATTTGTATGTGGGGGTCATTGACCAAATGACCTATAGAAGAACCGCCAGTGCTAATCAGCATGGATTAATGGCTGATAAATCCACTACCACCAACTTCTTCTGCATTACACAACATCGAGCACAATACATTGATATTGCAGGCCAGATCGATATCGTTTGTACAGATTTCTTGAAAACCTCTGACCGTCTAGAGTTTAGTGCTGGCAACTGAAACAGGTTTCTTGGATAACTGGTTAATCGGTTTTGAATTATTTGCGGTTTGTACAAAATAGAAAACCGGTTTCTCGGCTAACCGATTATTTGAATAACAGGTTAATCGGAAAACCGGTTAATCGGAAAACCGGTTTTTCGAATAACCGGTTACTCGAAAATCCGGTTATTCGAATAATTGACTATGCGGATAATCATTTAATATGCGTTTCTTTTCATTCAAATGTTATTGAAATCTGAAACTACAGGCAGGCAAGTGGCCACCGACGCATGATTAGTTTAGAATTTACATAAAACCTGATATATTTTGTCAATTTTGCCGTAGTTTGTGAATATTAACTAAACACAATAATACACAACCACATCACTAAAAGTCTAGCTAGACTCTTGCATGGCATGAGCCGTGCGCGTGCTCTAAATAAAAGCAGGAAAAACAATCCTTTGCACACTTTTACTTGCAGTTTTTATTTTCAACTTTACTATCAATATTTATATAAAATTTGATATCGGGAGGTAGCGGAATACTCTGATTCTAATTAGAGAAAAATTTCTTTTATTTCTTTTGTAACAATTTCAAACGCGACAATTTTCTATTTATATGTTTTCATAGAATAATCCCTTTGGCACAGCGGTTTACTTGATATATATTTTTTTAATCGTTTATAGGACAGTGGCTTGATACTCAAAGAAACGTTATAGCATGCCACAAATAAGTAACTATAAACAATATACTAGTTAAATGTACATGTGTGTCTTGGTAGTACATTCATCAATACTGTTACGTGTTTGCTATCCACACAAACACCTATACTCGTGGATTCGTTGATTGAAAGTCCAGGTAACACTTATTCACTACTTTATTTATTAATTAACAATTAACAACAATATACTAATTACTGTCTTAACTATAATTACACTTTAACACTTATAAGTCTTTTTCTTATTTCTTCTTTACTCGCTCACGTTCAACTTAAGATTAAATCTCGGCCCACCGTGCGTCTTATTTATACATCCAATCTCCCGGTCTAGAGCACTCCAGAATATTCCCGGCCGTTCGTGTACAATTCCAGCCTAATCTAACCAGTCTGCACAGTCCAGTGGCGTAACACTGCCCCCTCCTTAAGCCTGAACGTCCCGATCAGGCAATTCATTATTCCCTGCATACTTGGCTAGTCTCTCTATGTGCACCACCTTCATCTTGGATTTTGGACTTTGCTGAATTCTATATACAACGTCGTTTAGTCTGGTGACCACAGTGTAAGGACCTTCCCAGGGCGGGTGAAGCTTCGGGGACCTGCCTTTCTTTCGTTGTGGGTTATATAGCCAAACCAAATCTCCAGCCTGGAACCCTCCTGAATTCGCCTTAAGATCATAACGAGCCTTCATGCGATCACTTGCTATGGCAATTCGGTCTCGTACCAGCTCATGAATGTTCCTTAGCCGTTCACCAACTTCATCGGCGTAGTCATTTACGGAAAGTCGCTCCTCATCCGGTGTGCCAAACACCAAGTCACATGGCAGTCTAATCTCACGTCCAAACATCACGCGAGCCGGTGTCTGTTTTGTTGTTTCATGAATGGAGGCCCTGTATGCCATAAGGAAAAGAGGTAAGTGATGGTCCCAATCTCTCTGATGTTTCTCAACCACTTTGGATAGGTGCTCCTCCATGGTTTTATTATATCTCTCCACCATTCCGTCTGATTGTGGATGTAGGGCTGTTGTTCTTGTCTTATGAATTCCCAGTAAGCGACACATCTTCTGAAACACCCCTGATTCAAAGTTTCTTCCTTGATCTGAATGCAATTCTAGGGGCACGCCAAATCGACATACTAGGTTATCTACCAGAGCTTGAGCGACAGTGGCTGCTTCTTGGTTGGGTATGGCATAAGCTTCAGGCCACTTACTGAAATAGTCCATGGCAACTAAGATGTATTTGTTCCCATCATCTGTCACGGGGAATGGACCAGCTACATCGATCGCAATTCGCTCAAAAGGAACCCCTACGTTATATTGTTTCATTTGGCCCTTACTTCTTGTCCGTGGCCCCTTACTTGCCGCACAAACTTCACATTTGCGGCACCAAGCTTCCACATCTTGGCGGCTGTTCACCCAGTAGAATCGTTCGCGTACTTTAGTGATAGTTTTGTTGATGCCAAAATGTCCGCCAGACGTTCCATTATGCACTTCCTGAAGTACATTTGCTACATGACACCTCGGGATTAACAATTTCAAGGTAACTTTCCTCCCATCTGGACTTTCCCACGCTCTCTTTAGCAGCCCATCCTCTACTATAAGGGAGTCCCATTGTGCCCATAGAGCCTTCAGCCCCACTGATTTATTTGAAATGTCCTTCCAATCGGGCCGAGTTCCTCTTTCTTTCCATTGCAGAATAGGACCAGTTTCCTTATCGTTTAACTGCGCTTCCCTTAACGACTCTTTTGTCCAAGAATCCGGAACATCAATCTTAACGGTCTTCATTATTTGTACCTTTTGCTGTTCTTCCTTACGGTGGCAAGGCTTGCAGTCTTTCTGACACGGTCTTTTGGAAAGGCCATCTGCTGTATTCTGCGAAGTACCGGCTCGCCAGTTTTCCTGTGGCTTCTCCATTACTGCGACCCTCTCAGGGATGCGCTGACGACAGTTACTCTGAATATGGCCCACTCTGCCACACTTATAACAGCGCATACGTCGTCCACTCTGTCTCCCACTACTTTGCTGTTGGGTTTGTCTCGGGTCTTGAATGTTGACCTCATGACAGTTCCTCTTAATATGGCCCAATCTGCCACACATATAACAACGGATGCCTCCATTCGGCCTCCCACTTCTTTGTTGTTGGTCTTGTGTCTGCTGGGAGCTCGATTTTGTCAGTAGTTGGGTCATCATCTTATATAGATCAGATATCAGGTTTTGTGTTGTGTTGTATGGCTTGACTTCCTCCACACTCACAGCTCGTACTCTCTGATTTGGTTGTGTGGTATCCTCATAGGCAGCTTCAATCTCCAGTGCATGTACTAAAGCCTCACTACTAAGCTTATGCCTGGCCAACTTAAGAATTCGCCTGACTTCCTGGTCCCTTACTCCATCAATAAATGTACCAACTGCTAACTGTTGTTGAAATTCCATTGGTGCATCAGGATAGGCTAGATGGGCTAATCTTTCTACCGCAGCTTCGAACTCCTGGAGGCTTTCTCCACCTCGTTGTCTGCGTGATTTGAGCTGAGCCTGATATACTTGGGCGAGATGTTGGTCGCCATATCTTAGTTCTAACGCTGCCTCCAAAATGCTAAAGTTTTGTTGCTGTGCGGCAGGAATTGTTTGGAGCAGGTCTAATGCTTGGCCCCTTAGTGCTAATACCAATGCTGTTGCTTTTTCCTCATCGTTCCAGTTATTTGAACGTGCAGCTGCCTCAAATTGTCTCTTATAAGTTGACCATGAACTTTGACCGTCGAAGGAAGGTGGTTGTAACCTAGTACCAGACGACAGTACTAACTTGGCCACTCTTCTCTCTTAATTGTTGCTTGAGTCGGGCTACTTCTCCTCTGACTTCGGTTATTTCCCCTTCAACTTGACTGAATTTTTCTTTAACTTCACTGACCTCTCCTTTAACCTCACTGACCTCTCCTTTAACTTCATTAACTTGTCCTTCGACTTCACAGACTTTCCCTGCGACTTCAGTGACTTTTTCGATAACATCTCCTTTAAATTTTTCAGTGAGGGAGAAAATGGCTGCCTGCTGTTCCTCTAGGCTTCTTTTTATATCTTGGTTTTCCTCCAATCGTCTTATTTCCAAGCCCTCCATCATTTTTCTTAAGTCATCTTTTTCTTCCTGGCGTTTTCTCTCTTGAGCTTCCATAATCTTTCTCTGTTCGTCTTTCTCTTCTTGTCGTATTCTCTCTTGTTCTTCTTTTTCTTCTTGTCGTCTTCTCTCTTGTTCTTCTTTTTCTTCTTGTCGTCTTCTCTCTTGTTCTTCCTTGTCTTCTCTCTTGTTCTTCTTTGTCTTCCTGTCGTCTTCTTTCTTGATCTTCCATAATCTTCCTTTGTTCATCTTTCTCTTCCTGTCGCTTTCTTTCTTGATCTTCCATAATTTTTCTTTGTTCTTGCATTTGTTGCACCAATGCTGCAAGTAAGTCTTGTGTTTGTTTCTCCGCCATGCTTCTTGTTGTTGGCATTAATTCACGACACGTAAATCAGTTCAAAATAAAGTTTATTACACTATAAAATCCGTAAAATGTTGATATCACGTCTATTTTAATAATGGAGTGTTCCAGAAAAATCTCGAAACAGCACTAGAAAGTCTTATTTATAGTCTATACTTCTTTTGTGTTGACAAAATTCACTTATCTCCACTAATTGTCCAATGGAATGTTCGAGAATTTTCACGAAATATCACTAATAAGTCTTGTTTTGAGTCTATAACACGTTTCCGTTAACACAGTCTACGTATCTCCTGTACTTTCCAAATAGAATGTTCTAGAATTTTCCCGAAATTGCACCAGTAGTCCTTTTTCTCAGTCTACAACACGTTATTACTAGCGGCACTCACGTATTTGCAGCTATTTCTAAATCGAATGTTCTAGAACTGTCACTAAAAGTCACTTATAGTCTTGTTTTTAAGTCCACAACACGTTCCCGTCGACACAATTCACGTATCTCCTGTAGTTTCCAAATAGAATGTTCTGGAATTTTCCCGAAATTGCACTAGTAGTCCTTTTTCTCAGTCTACAACACGTTATTACTAGCGGCACTCGCGTATTTGCAGTTATTTCTAAATCGAATGTTCTAGAAACGTCTCGAAAATCCACTTTAAAGTCACTACTCAGTCCAGAAATAGTCCTCCAAACACTGTCCAGTAGCTTAATTCTCCGTGTTATCACTAATTTCTGAGAAGAACACTGTAGAACCTTTTCGAATTTTCCAGAAATTTCTCTTCCAATCCCACTTCTGACACCAAATTGTTACGTGTTTGCTATCCACACAAACACCTATACTCGTGGATTCGTTGATTGAAAGTCCAGGTAACACTTATTCACTACTTTATTTATTAATTAACAATTAACAACAATATACTAATTACTGTCTTAACTATAATTACACTTTAACACTTATAAGTCTTTTTCTTATTTCTTCTTTACTCGCTCACGTTCAACTTAAGATTAAATCTCGGCCCACCGTGCGTCTTATTTATACATCCAATCTCCCGGTCTAGAGCACTCCAGAATATTCCCGGCCGTTCGTGTACAATTCCAGCCTAATCTAACCAGTCTGCACAGTCCAGTGGCGTAACAATACGTTCAGCACTCTTTGTATGAATTTAAGATGTTACCAACCTCGCCAAAATAACTAGTACATAATAGTTCTATAAAATTGTTGTGTCGATTTTTTTTATACTAGTACCTACTGATCTACTGAAATGAAAATATTAAATTTATTTGTCTTCTAAAATCTAAATTATTAACTCAATCTAATCCGTTTTCCTATTAATCGGTTTTTCAAGTATCCTATTAACCGGTTTTCGGATTAACCGATTAACCGGTTTTCGAACAACCGATTAACCGGTTTTCGGATAACCGATATCCGAGTAACCGATTATTCGAATATCCGGTTACCCGAATAACTGATTTTGATTTATATTTGGATATCCGGTTTTATCAGAAACCGGTTTTTGTTGAAACCGTTTAACTGATTTCACTTTTTCCGATTTATGCCAGCAGTCGAGACCATGGTATATACTAAATAAACTAAGTTTATTCGGCTTTGTTGATTCTTAAAATGTTTTCTTAACCACCTCTCAAGTCACTGAAGTAACTCCTAGAAAATCCTAGGACTTCGTGTTGAGTAAAGAGAGACAATGCCCTACAGTTTATTGTGGAATCCGAACCACATCTAGGGCATCGACTGTTCTCTCCCAACTTAATCCGAAACAAATTACAAATAAAATTTCCAACTTGCTTCGGGATGGATTTCAACCATCGATATTCGGTACTGAGTAAATAGCTATAAGCTCGTTATGTTTTTTTGTTCCAATTTGCACAATAGGAAATAGTATGTAGTGTAGCTTGGTTACAAGTCTAAAGAAGTATTAGCTATGTCTGGTGTTCCCCAAGGTTACAAATTTTGACTCTTATTGTTCATAATGTTTAAAACATATACATAGCTATCTAATGCACACTGTGAATTAACATTCGCATTATTCTCGCAGTCAGAATGTGCAGTACTTCCTCGCAGGTGCTGCGCTGCGTACATGTGTATGATTTTTTCATGAATTTCTACCCAATACGCCACTACCTCCACAGCCTATTCTGACAAGATGGGGCACTTGGCTGAACACAGCATCATATTACTACGGAAACTTTGTCGATAAAAAAATAATCGTACTACAACTGGATGCTAAAGAAGCCGTTGCTATTGCAAATGCTCAAGAAACTGTTGTCGATCCCAGTGTGCAAAAATATTTGAATTTATACACTTTAGGTTTTCACGAATCCGTCTCTCTACAGAACAACTTGAACGACGACCAAAAACAGGAGAACTTATCATAATCGATGCGATGAATGTAGTGTTTGATCTTCGACAATATATGTATCCTGAAGTGGGTTCGATCCTTTGATGTGAAACTCTCACGGACGTGGTTTTCCACAAAACACCATAACATACTGCATTCGACGCACGTGCAGCATCTGGAGATGATTAAAACTATTTTCAGTTTTAAACATCGCGCGTCGTCGATTGCAGAATATTGTGTGTTGTAGAAAACCACGTCAATGTTAATGCATGTATCAATTATCTGAAGACTTCGCTGAACACGTAAACAAAAGACAATAAAGTGTTTTACACAACAATCCTGGTTTTGTCACAGTTCATCAAATAATAAACCTAATACAGGACAAAGAAGTGAATTGATTAGGCCCTCAAATAAATATGGCGTCTTTACGAATGTTTCGCTATTTTAAATATGCGCAAATTACATCTGTCGAGTTAGAACGTTCGTTTTCAACATGTAAATGGATTTTTTTTAGGCAGATGGCGGATTTTAACAGCAGAACATATGGAAGAACTTTTAATAATATATACGTACTTCACTTAAAAGGAATAATACCGCAGCAATAACTGTGAATAAGTGCAGAGCAGCGAAAACAATTTTTTTGTTTCAACTGCTAGTGCCAATATACTTTCACTTTACTACTTCTACTAGTCATTTTTAGAACCTCTACGGCACAATGTGAGCCATTGAAAGACATTAGTTTGCAGTAATAGTTTACAAAATATTTGGTTGCAATTGGTATATAAATTAATACAAATATTCCCTTGCGCTTACTCTGTTCTTGACGTCGTGACTCGCCGATATCCGAACTCTACTGTGAAAACTAGTGATGGCATCATTCGAATGAAAAATAATCGGTCATTCGATTATTGAAATATTCGGAACATGCCGATTACTGAGAAAGAATTCGAATGACATTCGATCACCACTCAAATCACGTACAACACAACCTCGACTCTTGAGTTCATCTGACGCAGTAGATAATCGCAATGCATTCGGATACTCGGATTCGGTCCACGCATACAACAATGTACTAAAATTTAAAATAATAAATTGTCGTTGGTTGCCTATTGTGCCGTTGCGTGCACGTTTAGCACAGCGACTCGCCGACGGATTATTTCATAGATTTAGGATAGGAACGGGCCAGGATGCAGAAATGAAAAACAGCTGCTCGCAAAATGAAAATAGACTATATTATAAATATAAACAAAAATATAAAAATACAAAAATAAAGGCGAATTCTAAAAAATAACTTTAGTAATAATAAAATAATAAATTATTAGCAACAAATGAAAAGGTTTATGCATTAAAGTGAGTAGGTCAGGTGACTGTAAAGTAAAAAAAAGTAAATCTTGCGATTCCTAAAGGATCGAGACCCCACACCAGACGTGAACGATTGTCGATTGCGCATCGTTCTTGGTTCTCGGCTCTCATGTCGCCCTAGAAATATTTGAACGGTCATTCGAATGATCATTCAATTATTGAAATATTCAAATACCGACTTTCCGATTTTTGATATCATTCGTTTATGCCCATCACTAGTCAAGACGGTTACGCCGAAAAACAGATATCAAATGTGATTGCAATAGCTGAGAGCATTATTTTGTTATTTAAGAAAATAATCACTTTCTTAAGAACTTCTACCCTAGATAGCGACTTAATAAAGCATTTTTAGATTGGTAAATTGTGGTAGCTTCTTGTACAGACCTTCAAAAATATTCTGTATATTACGATAATTTTTAATAAATGCAATTTATCATTATTCGACATATTGTACAGTCTAGTTAAAATTTTAAACATTGGGACAAGTTTTCTTTTTTTCCTGATTCACCATCAACGATACATTTGCAAATATCAAATCCAGTTGGTACCATATGATTACTATTAGCAATAAATAAACTGCATTTTATGTATTACAGTTATCTTGTCATTCTTTGGTTCTGCAAGTTTTAAAATATTAAATGCACGTTAGACAAAAGTTTATGATAACTCCAGTCTCCCCTACATACTCGAGGTAAGATAGAGAGGGAAACTGTTTTTTATATATGAATTATTCGAATTTTAAAAACTTTTTTCATTACAAAAATTTTACAGTTCAGAAAGCCTACGTAATTAAGTAATTAAAAACAAATGGGACAAGAAAATAAGTATTTAAAATAGATGTGAAAACGTTGGTAAGACAACGCGACTCGCAATGCGATAAATTAGCAGCTACTGTGGCCTATGCCCCCTACTTATTAAGCACCCAAACTCATACATTTACTAAACCTATTCATTTTTTCACACGGCTGCACTGACTTGTATGTGGGTTTCGACGTAATGGTTTCTTTATTATCATTTCTGATTTCTGCTCATTTCGATCCGTTCAAAACAGATGGAGACACTCTTTAAGAAACTACTATTCGACCGAAGCAGCTGGTCGAAGAAACTACTAAATAAATCGTTTACTGTTTATACGTAATGTTAGAATTGAGAATTTTTGCATGACTGGACTAAATTTTTTTTTTAATTATGTACCCATAAAATGTTAACAATGTAAATAAATATTTCTGTATGGATATACAGGGTCGTTAGTTACATAGGATCAGGCATTTTTTTCTCGTAAACTACTCTAGGAAGAAAACATCAAAAGTAAACGTTTGTAACGTGCTTACCACCACAATGCTTATTTGTGTGTGTGTGTGTGTGTGTGTGACATGTCAGTTTGGCACCCTTCAGTACAGTAGCGGTACTTTGAACTTTTATTACGGTAACGGTCCCGAGCGCCAGTTCCTGTTTTAAAGTGTGGGAACATCACTTTATTCTATCAGTGGTGTGATAGAAGCTAGGGTAACTCAGTGAAGAAGCGGAATGCCAGGCGATCTGTGTGTGTGGTTGTCGGTTGCGTAACAATGGACAATTTCACCCTACCTGCCGAAAATTACTTTCGGTGTATAAACAGATTTACTTACTTATACCTTTGTTTTAAATAAAAGGCAGAAGTTCAACTTCACTTATTCTATTTATTTAAGACTCTTCACAAAATAATAAAAAAAAAAAAAAAAAAAAAAAAAAAAAAAAAAAAAAAAAATTTATATAAAAATTAGGTCAGCAACCAAAGAAAACCAAGTAGAGGTTATATAATGCAAAAGCGGTGATTAGTTATATCAAATACAGCTAAGTTACGGAAACTACTACTACTACGGTATTACTATCAAATGTTCACTATCAGCATCTACAAAAGCGCCTACAGCGAACAAAATAAACGTAATTTACTTGCACGGTACTGAACGGTACTGTCGGTCCGAACGGGCTGGCCCCACAAACTATGGTTTGGAACGACAACCGACGACGCATTGTGCCGGAAATCAAGCTCGGACAGAAATTTGAACCATCGATGAAATACGACGGTTTGCTACCACATACTTCAGTTTTGGCATGACGATTTTCATCGTGGCGATGAAAACCGACGAGGAAGAACAAAATGTATGGGGGCCTTTAGACGTGGTCTGCCTTCTCATCATCCTCAAGGCATAGACGGCACTCAGCGTTTTCCGCTAGGCCGATGATAGTTTAGTCGGCAGTTCTCAATATATATGCTTGTTAGAGTTTTCAGGTTTACTCTGTTTAACTCCAAAAGTTTGTTAGATCTTGATTTCAAAGGGTGTTTTATAAACATCTTCGAATGAGCTAATCCTGGTAATTCTTGCTGAAGAGTTTTCATTTCAGCCCAGGTTGAGATAGCAGTAGTAGTGAAGTTATGCCAAGTATCGGTACTGGTCCGATGATTTGTGATCTCGCTCCTTTCCTGGCTAAGGAGTCAGCTATTTTGTTACCGTCCATACCAGAGTGGCCATGTATCCAGACCAGAGTCCCTGTTGTTTTTACTCAAATGATTTTCTGGCAGTTCCAAACCTTTTTGGACTTACACCGGTAAGAGACAAGAGCTTTTATAGCTGCTTGACCATCTGAGAAAATTTTTATTGATCTGCCTGTAAGATGCATATATTCCGGCCTTCGCACACACAGTTCAGTGGCATGAACCTCAGCCTGAAAAATAGTTGCATTAGCTCCTAGGCTTGAGAATATCCGTACCCTTGTTCTGTAGCTCGGGCTCCTGTTCCCTCAGGAGTTTTGGATACAATAACCGAAATTTCATCAGCCACCATTGATAGCATGGCTTTGGTACCTCATTTAACAGAACCTGGCGTACATATTTTTTTAACACCAACTGTTTTTTTTTTCAAAGAAATCCAAATGAGGGTTCTTTGCCAACTTTTGGCATTTTTAAACAAAAAGAAAATGTAAAAGTGTACTGGTCTCTCTTACTACTGCGGATTTATTTCAAATTCTTTGTCCAAAAACAGGTGCTTGACAGTTACACATCAATTGTCAAAGTCATAATTAAAATTTCAAGGGAAATGGCACGACATTTAATTTTGGACAATTTGGACAAGTTGACCGTGTCCGTGACCACCTTGGGCATGTTGCTATTTGACCAATCAACTTAATCGTGATCAGACCGGTAAATGACCGGTCACCGACTGGTCATGGTGACCGTGACAGAGTGACTGCCAACACTATTTAAAATATATGAAGTTTTTTAAGGAGGGCACGATTTTGGGTTGGGAAAATCCTACCTCTACAAGGAGGTTCACAATACTACACAGTGTACGAGACCACCAGAGGGATACACTTATCACTAGGGCTGTCAAGAATGTTCCGTGGGACGGTGGCGTATGCGAAATTAACTAATACGAGAAACAATAAACTGTTACAATTTATAATAATGTATGTAAAATTTACCCTCTTAACTAGCTTGATGAACTAGCTTCCTTATCACAAACTGGAGAAGATGTGTAGCCATTTAGCAGCATCAGGTATTTTCTATGGTTGTCTCCATGAGTGATGTTCGCTTAGGTGAAAATATATTCTTATATTTTGAAAACGACCGTTTGACATCTACTGATGTAATACACGCATACGTAAAATAGTCTTTGAACGCACTTAACGGATCTGGGGCTGCACCATCACATGTTTGTCTTAATTTGGTAAAACCGGTGTCTTTATTTAACATACTTGCGAACTTTTCTTTAACGCGCTCATTTGTTGCGTCACCTATAGCGTGTAGCAGTAGATTTACTTCGTCCACTATTTGCAGTGACTCCGCTAACGACAACGCACTGTTTTCTATTTTTTTTATACTTTCATGTAATGGTTTATAGTTGTTCGCAATATTTTTTAAAGCTGTTTCAAGGGAAATATCCTCGAATTTTGTCTGGCTTTCCTTAATAGCTGCAGCCTCATCTGGATTGTATTGTAGTATCACAGCTTTTATTTGTTGGAAATATTCAGCATAATAAAAAGCTGCCTGCAACCATGTTCCACAACGTATAAGAATCGGTTGTGGTGGTTCAGGAATACCGGGACATGAAATGTACGGAGACGTTTAGGAGATTTAAGAAACACTTTTTTTGTACCTGCAATTAATGCATACAACTCTGGAAAACCTTTTTGAATAGTTTCTGCCACAAGATGTAAAGCATGCATTTACACGTAACATGTATAAACGTACAACCTTGTTCTTGCAAAGAACGGCCTACCAAACGCATTGTCACGGCGCGGCGCCATCAATCACAAACATCAACACTTGACAGTTAAAATTTTTCTAACGTCTCCAGCACCACCCTGGTAATTGTTTCGCTAGTACACTGACTTAGTCTTTTGCCAGCTAGTAACAGTGGAACTGTCGGTTTAAGAGGGTCCAGTACTCATACTATAACATTTAGAATAGAATTATTTTTACAATCTGTTTCTCATCAACAGATAAACACAGCCGTGTATTTTTTAATTCATATTTTATCATATTTACCATGTCTACGTGTACAGTTGGTAGATAGTTACATAACGTTGTGCGACTTGGTAACTTCACCTGGGCATTGTATTTATTCCAGAACTCTCGAAATGGTTGTTTATCGAGTATGTGCAGCGGAACATCACAGGCAATCAGCATTAATAGTAAATCAAACATAAACTGTGTTGTCGAAGGCACGCCATTTTTTTTTATTTTTATGGTGTACACTATTTACGTGAAGTCCACAATCACGCTTATCTCAGCAATCAAATCTATCTCACACACTTTACAAATTATTTTAGCACCATCATAGAATAAATCCGGGAATTCACCTATGATTTTATTCACTTTGTCAGCCAATGGCCGTTTTCTACCCCTGCGTACGTCTGCCATGCTTTATTATTAAATTAATATCAACAATACAGTACAACAAATACAATAAAAACACAAAAACGATATGCAATACGCCCAAGTGACTTAACGTGTACACAACTCGAAAGCTAATAATAGACTGGACTGGAGAAAGAGTTTCGCGGTCAAGGTGAATACCGGCGACAGTAAATACATCTGTACTCTACGGCCCTGGTACACAGAAACGATTTGCAGCTTCACTTATCACTCACTATGTCTATTTTGCTTGGTCTGCTTTAGGCTAGCCTGATTTGCTATTATTATATCTCTTTTCCATTACTTATGGCATACTGACAAGAACATAACAAGTTCGAAACCGGTCTATGTCTAGTGAGGAATTGACAAATGATCTTAGCTACCAAACAAGATTTGCAGGTTTAATTCAATGCAGGCCGGGGCTTTTGTCCGCTGAGTTGTTGTTTCCTGCAAATCTAATTCAGTGTACCAATACAATGTTTACTGCGTCAAGTTAACTATATCCAGGTGAAGTAGTTGTACACTCATGATTCCTTATTGATAAATAAATTCTTGAAAATGACTCTGGATGTACAATAAGTCTTCCCGAACTACTGGATCATTAAACGCTTGCTTGAAATAGAGAGTGCTTCTTTTGCATTTAATTTATCGATCGCCCTGTTTACATCATCAAAATGAACATAATATAGCTTGCCGCCTCAAGCAATGTGCCCCAACACGTCACAGCGGACTATGGTGGTGATGGCGTATTCGGCAGTTCGTCTTCAAATAATTTTCTTCGAGACGGCGCTTTTGAAAATGTCTTCTTCACTTTGAAAATGTCTTCTTCACGCTGGCCATTATTCTGTCTGTTTCATTTTCTTTACGTGGACGAATACCTCACAGGGTCAACTGCGAAATAAAACTAAAGCATAGTGCATATGGTTTTGTGAGTCTTTTTTACTGAAAATAAACAGAAACAGAAATGGTTATCTGAGGACGAATTATATAACATCTTAATGAATAGCGATGAAGAAGTTTTTGAGGAAATTAATTATGAGAATGACGAATCTGACGATGTCTCCAGTTCTTACGACGAAAATATTGAAAATATTTAGATTGTTAATTGTGACCTGTTGATGCAGATGTTTCACTAAACAAAAAATGTTTACCTTAGTAAAAATTTTTTATTTTTGTTTTTAAAATTAAGTTTTCATTTAATATATAAACTGTTTTTATTTATTCTGGTTAATATAATCTTAATCTTAGAGGTAACTTAAACAAATAACAAGCACCGTTTTGGGGGGTTAATTGCTGGAAGCGAATATTGAGACAAGCGTTTACCGCAACCGTTCTGACGACCCGAAATAGCGACATCGAGCGCCACAGTGAAAGGATTAAAATTATGCTTCTGCAAAAACGTCAATTTTTCACCATGTTGTATACCTATATACGATATATGTACAGACGTGGAATGTACGATTTACTCTCGGTCTTTAGTCATTATTTTTCATCTGGTTTAGGGACTATTTAGCTGATAAGGAACAAATAACGAATATTGGTGAGGTCGTATCTTCACCTATAACTAATAACTTAGGAATACCACTGGGAAATGTATTAGGTCTCTTATTATTAATTATATATATATCAATGACATAAACGAATGTGATGATTGTGATTTTTTGAACTTATTTGCTGATGACACTCTACTGTCAGTAAGAAATGATAATTTAGATATAGCCATAAATAAAATGAACAATTCACTCAAAAGAAATTTCTCAGTATCTCAAAAACAATAAATTAAAATTAAATGTTTCTATAAAGGAGGCAATGATTATTACTATACTATATAAATATACAAATATCAACACTAACTTAATAAACCTAAAAATTGACAATAACAAAATCCATACGGTCTATGAAGTAAAATATTTAGGATTCATGTTAGATAATCATCTGCAATTTAATGCGCATTTGGTTTATGTACAGAAAAAAATTGCAAAAAGTTATACTTCTTTTCCAAAATATCCCAAAATTTATCAGTGACAACTAAAATTACTGTTTAGAATACCATTATCCAGTTACACTTTGAGTATTGTGCTACTATTTTGTATTCTTTTGATTTGAATAAAATAACTGCCTTTCAAAATTATAGAATAGAGGCATGAGGGTTATTTTGAAATGCAACAGATATACTCCAATCCAACATATGCTCTCTTCTCTTCAGTGGATATCTATTAAGGATATCTATTAAAGATATATTGCTTTATTTGTGTATGATATTCATTTTCAAAAATTTAAACAACTTGTTACCAGAATATTTTCAAAAATACATAACTTTTACAAACCAAATACATCAATATACACTACAAGAAATAACAAGAAGCAAAAGGCAAAATCTGAATCAAACGTAAAGGAATCTATTTCTTTAATGGAATTCAAACGAAAAATTTTAAGTATTAAATCAATAAATTAATTTAATATATAGCAGTATGTGTTCACTCTTATGTTCATTATTATACTTTTATATTTATAAGTAAATATAAATATGTGTACTCGATTATAGACGTATGTGCGTGTGTATATATGTATGTATATGTGTATGTATATATGTACATATGTATGTATGTATGTACATATATATATGTGTGAATTTATAAATTAATTAACACAATATATTTACGTTGTAAATATGTGAATGTATACAGCGTGTCTCAAGACCATTTGCAGATTGGGCGTGACTAGTAACAGAGGGTTATCTCTCCTAGTAAGTGGGTCATTGTGCAATAAAATACAGTCTAAGTTAGGCCCCTCCTCTATACAATAATGCGTGTTTAAGGCGTGTCATGTGTTGTAAATTGCCGCCCTTACGGCAGACTGAAGCTCGTGGCGGTGAGAGGCTAGTTAATATGTTATTCACGTGCCCACCTGACTCGCTGATAAGGCTGGTTGGTTGGGCTGCGTAGGAGGGTGTGCATATGTACAAAATACATATTGCAGAAGCTCTTGAGACACGGTGTATACATATATTACATATGCATACGATTTCCTACTAAATTTAAATTAGTATTATATTGTAAATTAATTGTTATTATTTATGATGAATTATTCATATTTATACTATGTAATTTGTATATAGGATTTTCTGTTTCAACAATAAAGATTATTTTTATTATTAATATTATTATTATATTATATACTTCTTATTTTTGTCATTCTTCATGTGTATATCAAACATACATATTTAACATCAAGAAACAAAATTCGAAACGTATTTGAAAAAAAAACAAGAAAAACATGAATATTTAAATTAATATTGCAATTATTACAAAAAGGTAGATCACCTTCCTTAGATATAATATGTGTATTTGCGGATGATAATTAACATTTAGATCTTCAGTGTTATTGCTTTTTTCATAACGTTATGACTTCGGTCTTGATTCTCGGAAACATAAAACTCTCCAAGTATTTTATTTGTAATGTTGATATTGATCTTGAACAGAATTTTCAATATATATCTTAGCTACTCACGTGGGACCTCCATCCTCTGTGTCTTTTCAGGATAGTTATGTTGCCGACAATCGGCGGTAACTTTGGTCGGTATACAAAACGGATTTGGCAAGTTCAAAAAAGTAAAATTTTTTTCTGGAATTTGTCCATTCATATTTAAGCGCAGACCGCTTGTTTAGTATACTTTCCTTTTTTGTAACAAAATCTACTCAACTTTGTATCTGTAGGTCTAACAATAAGTGCAGCATATTTTATATAGTACTGAAGGTCCCGGATGTAACCGTGAATGTTTTTTCAATTTAGGTTTTGGAATCGGATACATCATGTCTTCAATGTCATTAATGGTTATATTTTTAAATTCTTCTCAATGAGATCCTCTACAGCTGCTTCAATTTGAAAAATACCCTCTACAAAATAAAAAAGCGATTTTGATAATTATTTAGTCAAAAAAAACTAAGCTCGCAATACCTTCATTAACAGATATGTGTTATCTGGAGCTTCCGTTAAGAATTAGTAATTTCGCTTATACAGGGTGTCTCGGACTGTTTTATACAGGCCATAATTATAGTACTAATAAAATATGAGAATTACTCCACAGCAATGTTTATTTTAAAATTAAGTTTTTTTAACTTGCAATTAAACAACGTGCAAAATTTATCGTTAAAAATTAAAATAATAATTTTAATATTTATTTCGAATACGATTAACCAAATAATATGAAGTGGAATTTTCATTAAAAATAAGTAATGGATTTTTTGTAAAGCAGGCATTTTTGCATCAATCTTTTTGTAAATACACAGATAACGAAAAATATATATTTTTTATAAATTCTTGTAATTTAATTAAAAATTACACCGCAGGATTTCTCCGCTTGTCGCAGCGTGACAAATTGCCGCCGCCTTTTATGTAGGTGTCTTCTAACGCCTTTTGTCAAGTTAACTGCATGCGTGATCAGTGCGTTCCACCTGAAGTGGGTTGGAACCTTTGATGTGAAGCGAACACTGCAGAGGGCCAGAAAATTCGAAAAGTGGCCAAACATCTGAAAATGGGTTAAAGGGCTTTGGAATCCTAGACTTTACATGGAAAAAATAATTAAAGGGAGGGTATAAGGTTATTAACTGAATTTACTAGACTTTTTGATCATTGTGTAATAAACTATTTATAAACAAAGAAATTACTAACAAAAATAATTGAATCCCAATAAAATACGTTACGTTAATTACTGGATCGGAAGTTATATAAGGCGTCTGTTCAGCAAATCTTGGTTTCCTGTTTTACGGGAAATTTTTCGAGTGTGTTTCTCTCCAAAACTTTTGAAATCCTTACTTCTTGATTCTTGGGCCTCTTCTAACAATTGACCGATAGGTAGAATAGCTTCTTTGATTATTATGGCTCCATGAAGTAATATTTTATGTATGCTAGCGGGCATATAATACCACGGATATTTAGCGATATACGATTTTGCGGTTTTCAAAGCATATGCCTCAAACGTTCTCACATCAATTGCATAACCACAATCGCGTAATAACTTCTTCATCTATGCCCGTAATTTCACTGAAAAGTGAGGGGTTAGCAAAAAATCGTCGAGCCGTGTTGCCGTCATTAGTGGTTCCGCGACCTCCACTCTTAGGTGTATACGAGCAATCCTATTCTATCTCTGAAGTTCTACTGTATGGTACGTTTCTTGTTTTCGAAAACTGCTTTATTTTCGGTTCCTCGAATTTGCCAAATTTTAAATTGTAATCTGTAACGAAATGTGCAGCAGACATTCAAAAACTTGATCCGTCCATGTAACTTGACAATCCAAATTTCAAATTTTCCTAGACAACTGTTCATTTTAATACTTTTTTGATGGCTTTCATTTCTTTGAGAGTTGCCTTACATATATAGCATGTTTGTGAAGAAGCTGTTTCCGTAATTGCATTACACACTTTGCCGTTTATCATCGTCATCACAAAAACATGGGAAACTGCAATTTCTTCATTACCTAACATATCAGATGTCGGTCGAAGTTCCGAAATTTGATTTTCTATGTATGTTGTTTCCTGTACCGGCAGTTCTTTCAGTCTACAAAATCGAGTTGACGATGGACGGGGATTTTGCCACACAATCATTTCATCTTTCCCAGGTGGCTCCGCATACAGTTGTAATGGCATTATGGGCGTTAGAAACAAATCGCCATCACCAAGACCAATATCGGCGAACATTTGTTTGTATTGTGAGTTACCTGTGCTTCCATCACTTCCCCATTTTATCAACAATTTCAAATTCATTAGATGATCACTTGTAAATGAAAGAAGAACCGGTTTCTGCAATTCTAGTATCCGTTTTACTGTATGATCCCAGAGATCTTGTAATCTTCTTTTCGGGGATAGCAACGTAATTTTGCGTCCCGGAGCTTGTGATAAGAGGGATAGATATCGGCAAAATGTTCATTTGTTATCCGTCTATGAACAAGATACGAGTGTTTGCTATCTTTCGCTTCAATCATTACTGACAGAGCTTCGTCTTGGGTAAGTGGAATTATTTCTTTTGACTTCTGACTTGCCAAGCTTTCCTTATTTTACTGGCTCGTGTCGGAGTAGTCAAAATTGCTTCCGAGACAAGTTTTGCGGCAGTCTCTTTTCCTTCGTTCTTAAGTTTTTTTCTTACAGCCGAGCTAATTCCTCGCTTTCGACCGTCGATGACAGTGTTACAGTCTTTCGACGTTTGGTTGTTTCACTGCTCGTAGAAAAAAATCTAAATCTGGACGACCACGGGCACGGCTCCTTTCACCTCGAGATGAAGTTCCTGGTTGTGGCATCCGGATCAATTTGGGTTTGTTCAAATGCGAATTGACCCACTCCTTATTTTTCTCCAAAATCTATTCGTTTTTGTTGCGCATTGTTCCATCTTCGAATAAACGGCGCTGTAAAACTTTGAATTGATATTCTTCAATTTTAACATGGCTTCTTCATCATTCTCGATTTTATAGTATCCCGCCAAATAATTGAATAGATACTCCGTTCGATTTGAACGACCTAACACATCCTTTTCATACAAGACGTCAAAAAGTTGCCTTCTGGTCACCATTTTCACTCTAAAAAAAATTGGTACCATTACAGAAGAGAATAAAAGTAAATCTGAAGACAAAACTAAAGTAAACACCAGAACCGGCATTAGTTATAGGCTAACTTGATTTTCTGTCGTCTAATAAAATATCGTAAAAATGGAATAGAAATCAGTAGATTTTACATCTTAAATTATAAAATAAAATATGCAGTTACGGTTTCAGAATGCATGCGTTCGTTACGGTTGGTGCATATTCATGAATAAAACCTAAGCGATATCGAAATATCTTAAAAAGGCACTTGCACGCGCCTATCAAATTTTAGTATGTTATTAGGGAATGTTCAAGCTATCTTTTAGTTGTTTAATTTAAGCTGGATCTGGCCAGGACATTTTTATGGCTCACCATAAATTTAAATTATAACATAAAACTTCAATAGCATCAACTACATACTTATTTTATTTATATGTATAAACTCATTTAAGTTTGTCTCATATGTATATAACATGAAAACACAAGTTTTGTGTACAGTTAAACTGGCCCTCTGTGCACTGACGTGATTTTCCACAAAACACCATATACTGCACTCGACGCGCGTTTCGCCAACCAAGTTTAGTTTGAAAAATGGATACGCACATAAATATACCGCGTCAAAATACAAAATTTTTACTACTAAAGGTAAAAAATTTTGGCTTAGCGAAACATCTACATCAACAGGTTGACAATTAACATTCTAAATATTTCCAATATTTTCGTTGTCAGAAGTGAAGCCATCGTCAGATTCGTCATCCTCTTAATTAATCTCCTCAAAATCTTCATCATTACCATTCATTCATTATATAATTTGTCCTCAGATAACCATTTCTGTGCATAAAAGTACTCATTTACCTCTTTCAGATCGCGTGCTATGATGCGGTTTGAAAGTCAACTCAACAGAATTTAAAACGCCATGACAAGGATGACAGGTGACAATGGGCGTGTTTAGCGAACACAACCGTTGAGAGGTTGACCGGCAGCAGTTCGCCGAACGAGACGGTTGAATATGCGCTAACTAGAAGCTGCTGCTCAACGTTGTCGGCCCGGGATCTGATGGTATCGATCATAAGCTACTTAAGAATCTGCCAAGAAAGGGTATTGTCCAACTTTCGCACATCACCAATGGCATTCTGCGCCTGCAACACTGGCCTAGCCAGTGGAAGTGTGCGGTGGTGTGTCCCATCTTGAAACCGAACAAAAATCCGAAAACGGCTTCTAGTTACCGTCCGATATCTTTACTATCGGTGGTATCTAAGGTGGTTGAAATGGTCGTCTTGAAGAGGTTAAACACCGCCCAGGATGATCTTGAAATCAACGACGATTTTCAGTTCGGTTTCAAGAAGTGACGCAGCACGACTCAGCAAGTCGTCAGGATCGTCAATGATGTCAAGATACAGTATAATCTCGACAAGAGCACCGCCATGGTGCAATTAGATATTGAGAAAGTATTCGATACCGTCTGGTTACCTGGCATCATATATAAACTGCATTGGTACGACTTTCCGGGCCACTTAACGCAACTGATACACTCTTACTTGTACGGTCGAACGCGGCGAGTGAGAGTGAATAAAACTCTATCAACACAGAGGGACATTAGTGCAGGCGTTCCGCAGGGGTCGGTTTTTGCACCAAAATTATATAACATATACATGTCCGACTTCCCGCAGTTCCCAAACACCAAGCTTGCGATGTACGCCGACGATACCACCATGTACTGCCACAGTCACCATGCTCAGGCCGCTGGGCAGCTGATAAAGGCGCACATGGTAAAGGCGTCAAAGTACTACACTAAGTGGAAGGTTAAGGTGAACGTCGCCAAGTCGGAGGCTATTGTTTTCACTAGAAAAAGGATAAATAATAAATTAATTACACCTATTTCGATGGGGGGGCAGCCAAATTGAGACGAAACAAGACGAAAATATTTAAGCGTAACTTTGGATAAAGGACTCTATTTTGGAAAACATGTTAACGAGACTATACGTAAAGTCTATTCCGTGTCCAGGAGTTTATTCCCCTTGATGGCGAGGAATAGCAGACTAAACAGGGATAATAAAAAATTAATTTACACTATGATAGTGAGACCGGCTCTAGTATATGCTGCGCCGGTCTGGTGTTCTGCGTGCGCGACGACGTTACACAAATTGCAGGTACTGGAAAACAAATTCCTTCTCCTCATCAGTAACTTAACAAGATATATCCCCCAAGGGAATTACAACAACTTTGCAACGACATCGTACCCATAGTGGATTATATCAGAGATATCTCACAAAAATTTTACGAATTTAAACTCTTTGATTGTCCACTAACAGTCAACATTACACAAATAAGGAAGTAAAACGCGCCATTTCGAATAAAACACAAATTACCGTACCAAACGTTACCAATTTTCAGACAACATATTTAGATCACGCTCTTCTGACAAAAAATGGGAGGACACGCCCACATTATAAAAGGGGC